>JAXQQM020075828.1:0-13770 GCA_034641835.2 Pinus albicaulis | reverse complement strand
CTTTGATACCATGTAGAAATTAGCTGAATAAATCTCTTATTCAATGAAGATTAACCCGATCATACATCAATTTCGAATTGCATGCATAACACATAACCCTCTTCTACAATTAATTGTCACATGCGGAAATAATATAGAAGCAATCACACATCAAATCAATCACACATTAACTCAGTATGTATGGGGAAAGCTTATAGCTGAAAACCCCCAGCTATTGTGTATATTATAATGGAGAAATCATGTAACAATCATAGTACAAAAACTCTTTACAAGCTCTCATGCACTACCTCCCATGCTACACACTATCAAGCTAGATCTAGCAAATCACTTGCTCCAATCCTTAGCCGCTTGATAGCCAACCTTGATTGCGTATTTTAATGCTAGGTGATGGCCTCCTTATATAGATAAACCACCAGCCTAAACTTTGCAATACTCATAGCTTACTCCACCTATCTATGTGTTGCAAATAGCAACAGTATAGTTACAACTGATAGCTAACTCTACCCTTTCATCTATCTCTTTCACTGGTCTTCACTGAACTGATCATGCACTGTAGTGAACTGAAGTGTTCTTGAGTTGAATAATGAGTTAATATTTAGTAAATTAAATATTATTTAATTTACTCCACTCATATCTAATTGATTAGTTAGTTTAACTAATCTCAACTAGTTCAACTGAAATAAATAGAACATAACTCCACTACTTGTCCCGTTAACTCCTCCAAAACTTCTGCCACTGAAGTCTAACTGAAGCCAACCATGCAAGATGCCATCAAACCCTAGGAACCACGTGATTCCTTGTGTCAGTTGCATGAGCCACCTCCATGACTCAAACCGAAGTGCGCCAAGAGAGTAAACTGCTGTTTATAGTCAAAATATTATTAAGGGAAAATAATATTTGACTTCCATATTTTTAGGAGATCAGTCTAAAAATAGCCTGGGTCCTAAAAAATAGGGTCTCATCTATTTTTACCGACATGTCGCATCCATCAAGAATCTCCAAGTAGAATTCCCAAATTATGCTCCGTATGTCTAAAAATAGACATAGTCTAAAAATAGACTTTGCGCCAGAATTTGCCTGCGGGCCCACTTAGTGAAGGCGACTTCATTTCACTAAGCTCCATCATCTTGCTGCATTCTCAACATTAGTTCCTAAAAAAAAGAAAAATTCCATTTTTGTTCCATAAAAAGAAACACACCTTATGTCAAAATAATTTTATCAAAATTCATTCATGTACTTTGTCATTTCTTGCAATAATGATAAGATTATTACTTATCATTTATGGTCATTGTCATTGTTTTTATCTCAATATTGAGTTTTAGCTCTCAAATTATTTGGACCAGGGCCATTTCAGCTAGATTCGATATCCCTCCTTTCCCATGTCTTTCAATACTGTGACCACAGGGCCATTCGTTGCTACTAACGATAATAAGCAGCACCCAACGCCCCTTTTCAAAGATGGGACTAGGGCCATTCATTGCTATTAACAATAATAAGCAGCGCCCAATGCCCCCTTTTCATTTTATATTTAGAGCACCTCTTCCGCGTTCTCTTTGGCTTGACAACTCGATAGTGCCATGGATACCAAAAACTGGAGGATACCAACAATGGGAAGAACGAGGATTCCAGATAGAAGAATATCGTCAATAATATGTACTCAATCGACTCTGAACACTTATCCTTTTGGTTTTTGTTTGTGTTTTTAATTTGGCTCATTGTGGATGTTCCGATTTCCATTTGAATTTATTGAATTTATTGATTGATGATAGTTTAGGCCACAAGTGAATCCATAAAATTTATGTATGATTGAAGAATTTCAAATCATGTTTAGGAGAGGAGGGATTATGTTCTGGTCGAATTTAATAATCCAATACGACCTGGTCTAGCTCTGCGTTGAAAAAGATCTCTTCTTCACCCTCACTCTCACTCACATCCTCCAATAGGGTTTTCAAAGCCTCACGTAGATTCTCCCCTAGCAGGGCCTGAGACCCTAAAAGATGACTAAATGCCCTAGAGGTATGATACCACTGCTCCTTCTCTCTCCCAATTCCCAGCCTACGCCGACGGTTTTTGAGAAGGAAGATTATCCGAACAATGTAAATTCAGATGAGTACATTGAAGATTTTCTTTTTCCAATCTCCAATTTCTTGATCGGGTTCATCATTGATTGGCATTATTGCCTCCCTAATTTTGTTTAGCATGACACTGTAATGAACCCAAGCGAGTATAAGTGAAATAAGGAATTATATGTAAGATAATAAAATCAATAGTGAGGTAGTAGTAATAGAGAATGAATTTCATCATGGATGTTCTGTTTTTGTGTTACCCAAGAATCAGACAATATAGAGCAACCTGCAATTAGGATTACGAGGAACTGTCTGTCATTAAGGTTGAAACGAAGGTCTATGCCACTGTGGTGGGTGACACAGGCAACTTTCCTTCCCGAGTGGTCGGTTCTTCATTTACCAACGGAAAGCATGGGAGATTGTATCAAGATCCTTGCTGCTTAAAGAGTCCCTAAAAAGGTTTATAAAGGTCGCCCTAAAAACCAAAATGGGTCTAGCTAGATGGATCAACAGGATGGGGGTGCGGGTAGTACCAATCGAAGTATCCCCTCGCCCTCCTACTTTTGGGCGAGCGGTTCATTTCCTCACCCCTCGTTTGATCAAGCAGGTAGTGCCCTACCTGGCAGGAGCACAGTCCAAACGCTTCGCTCCCATCATCTTCAACAGCTGCCATCCTTTTTTTCTAAACCTTATGGAGGCCATTCAAAGCACTGATCCCGCAGAATTTTGAAATTTCAACTTGGTAATCTAGCAGTTGAAGGACTGTAAACATTGAGCAGGAGATGAAAATGAAACATTAATTAGACGTTATGCATCAGAGAAGTTTAGAGAGGCATGCATAAGTGTTTTTAACTGACAATATGAAAATTTTTTCCAAGCGCTTGTACTCCATTATATGAATGGGCAGACTGAAGAAATTGTGCCTGTCATCAAGTATGTACATGGACTCTTGTAAGAGTACACCACCCCTTTCCCTGCCAATTCCGGGTCATATTCGATTTTCAAGACGTTCGATAGAGGCGTATTTTGCTTGAAGTATTATGAGTTATTAGTTAAATCGTTATATGCCTTTTATTTGACAAAGATGTTAAACAAACATTGACTACAATGTTCAAATGGTTTTGAAATTTTCTGTTCCGTTGGACTGTCAACGTTGGGCAGGGATTAAAATGAAGAATTAATTACACGGTTGCATCAAAGCAAGTGAGAGAGACATGTATCAGTTTGTTTGTCTGACTGCCTGAAGGTGGTTTCCAACCACATAAGAATCCCTCCCTTCAAACACAATGCCCTAAAGCAGTAATCCCAGCCAGTACCTAAGCTAGAATATCCTATCAAGGCCTTATGATTGATTGTGTATTCGAAGCCTGGACGTTTCACCCTTTCTTTGGCTTTAACTCATATTTTTTTATGTGAAGTATGTATTTTAATCAAGTGATATTGCTTCTATTGCTGGGTGAGTGCAATCTGTTGTGTCCCAGTGGTCTTCCTTCACCTAGCACAACTAAACTAACACTGTTGGCAGCAACCCAACGTATATGATGCATTGGTTCAGCAGGGTATGTGCGTAAGTAAATCCGGGTAAGATAAAAGAAATTGCTAGTAAAAGGCGGGGTCTAACAAATGGGTAAATCGTGCTTGTGGCAACAATCCAAGTGGTGTGTCTGACATAGTACTGGTAGGTAATAACATTAAAATTCAAGTTAGGTCAGCAAGAAAAGCAATATCTTCTGTATGGCTAGCACCTTAGCCTTCCTTATGGGTCATAGGTAATTTCCATATGGGTTTGGTGTCGTTGGGTCGGCATGCTTATCATCGGCAGGTTCATCGGAATCAGGGTTGGGGTCAATGCATTCATTCATTACTAGAAATGAATATTTTTCCTAATACCTTGCAAATAAATTTTCCCAGTCACCGTCCCATCAACATCAACTGCTTTATAAACATCAGTTGCAATACCAGCAAGCTATTCTGAAATTCAACCATCAATTATTCAGCAGCAATAATTGGCCTTGCCACAGAGCCAGCCATGGCCACAACAATCTAATATACAACTAGCTCAACAATTTTGTCTCCAATTAACTCAACAATATATCATACAACAATATTAACCCTCTCTTCTAAAACCTATTCAACAATCTCGACTTCAACAAGCTCAACAATCTATTGTACAACAAGCATCTCATACTTACCTTTAGTTGTTGAGAATTTGACTTCATCTAAGCATAGATTAAAGATACATTTGGATATTCTTCTAATATTTTAGATTAATAAAAATGTTATGTCCCCTTATATGGGTTAACTGAGGGTTTTCCAACATAAATGGAGTTGTCAGTTCAAACTGGACAATCATTTGTTGTTGATGGGAAGGAAAAGGTTTATCAAAGGATAAGATAGTTCACATTCTAATTTTTCTTCAAATTTACAATTTTCGGGGATGTCATTTGCATTGGTCACTATATATGTATCTCCATTCTTTCACAATGATCAGTCTTCTATATGTTAGCCTAAGTGCTCTTTCTCTAAAGAGTATTGGAGTTTCATCCGATTGGGAAATATGCCATGTCATATTTACCATTTAATTGTTCACAATTATGAATCAATACAACAACCCATTAAGAGATTCCTTGACATACCTATACTATATGCCTTTTTCTTCCCTCTGTTTCAATCTGAAATACCTTGATAAATATTTTTTTCAAAAAATGAATATTGTATTTCTTTGTTAAGCAATAATGACTACAATAATAATTTTGCACTATCAAGCCAAACTATGATTATATAGAATACTCTTCCCTACATAAGCGAGGGGAACCAACATATCCAATTAGCTCTCAAGGGTCTAGAGAGTCTATGTAGATTCTCTTGAGATTGGAAGCTTTGACAAATCTTTGGTGTCTTAGGAACAAAAAAAGTGATAGAAATTGTTAAGTTCTTATTGCAGCTACAAAACCTGAAGGAGATGTATTATCCAAAGATAAAAGAATTATTTATAAAGGTTTCAACGAAATGTCAATAGGTGTGTTCCTTTCCTTCCTTAGTTCTAACTTCTAGCTGCTTTTACTTTTGTCAAATTTATACAATAACATGGTGGAATTATGAATATATTACAAGTGAGATATGGAAACTTCAAAGCATAGAGTGAAGTATTCTTATGAGATTGCAAGAATAGGTTGGGGTTGTTTTGGCAATGCAATCCATGTAGCCACCATTAACGACGATAAAATTGTTTTCAACTTTTCATGTATACAAAATGAATATCAGTGGTTATGACAGTTTGGTATTTTAGTTAATTTTGGCCTAAATGCTCATAACATTGTTGTTTTATTAGCCCATGGCACCTGAGCAATCTGAAAAGCTTAAGCACTGCAGACAAACATTGCAATGTATGATGCAATATCTTAAAGTATTGAAAATCAACATTCCATCAGGGTTTAAAGAGGATAAGGTTGATTATTTTGAGAAGCAAATTCATGCCATTCTGAACTCATTTAAGCAGATAAAATATTCTCCACAACAACAACAAGTCCAACAATAACTTTTAAATCAGACTGTCATCCAAGTGCAATTTATGCAGAAGCAACCACAAACTATGTTATCTCAGATGCAGGAACAAGAAAAGCATGTTAATCAACTCCAACCTTTTGTTACTTCAATGCAATCAAACATTGTGACACCCATTCAACATGGTTCCATGCCTTTACAGCAACCTGGTGTATAAACATCACAAAAAAATGTTCGTAATACAATGCAGTCTCCTGCCAATATAAGTTTAATGCAAGGAAATAGTGTAGCTACCTTATAGCAGAGTTCAGTAAACCATCTTCAAAATAATAATATTACTTCTCTTCAGCAGAATAATTATCCTTTTTAGCAGAATATTATTAACTCCATACAGCAGAATGGGATCAATCCTTTATAGCAAAATAATATAAATACCATGCAACATCACCACCATGCTCTGAAGCAGCAAGAAATGCTACAAGCACAAGTAAAGATGTAGCAGCAACGGCATATTCAACACCCCCTACTACTACAGCAGTAACAAATCTAGCAACAACAGTAACAGAAGTAGCAATAAGTTGTTCAATTACAGGTACAGTTTCAGGAACAACAAATGCCACAACTTCAACAAATTAATGACTTGAATATTGACTCAAGGACAAAGTGGTCTTCTATTAAACAAGAATTTATGCCGCAACGCCATCAGTTAAGTCAACATTTAGTTTATGAACAACAGTAGCAGCAGGTAAACACAGGACTGGTACTTTCTGTTTCTTCACCTCAACTTCTCCAGGTTATTTCCCCATACGTTTTTCAACATTCCTCTCCATAGATAGATCAACAAAGTACAATAGTGTCTTCACTTCAGGTTTCCAAAGTTGTAACTCTCGTGCATCCTGCAACCTTGCCATTTATGGCCCCCTCACCCCTCGACTCTCCCACTTCCTTCACCTCACACAGAAGATTCTACGAAGCAATATTATGCCATTTCTTCAATTTCAAATGCTGGAAATGCTCAGGGATTTCAGCATCCCACTCCTATATGAAAACAAGTTGAATCTCTAGCTATTCGAACACCTGGAATTTCTACCTCACCACTATTAGCTGACTTTCTTCATAGTCTAGCTTAGAATACTATCAACCAGGATGGACATCAAATTGTTTTACCTATTGTTTCTTTAATTTCAAATGCTAGAAATGATGAGGGATTTCAGCAACCTACTCCTATACGAAACCATGTTGAATCTTTAGATATTGGAAAACCTAGAATTTCTACCCCACCACTATTAGCTAACTTTCCTCCTAGCCTAGCTCAGATTACTATCAACCAGGATTGACACCAAACTTTTTCACCTCGACCCCTAACAAAATAAAAATCAAGCACAACTGAACCCCCCTTGGAGCGCTTGGTAAAAGTGGTATGCAAATTTCAAACTCTCTTTGTTGGTTTATTTCCTTTTTATTTTTTCCCAGTATTTCAACAAATTGGTCATGAAAAGTCTATTTTTTTTTAGTTGCTACTAATACATTAATAGTGCAGTACAATTTATGTTTACATCCTTTTGTGTTTGTATAGAAAAACAGGCAATGTTCCTTTCAATATATCAAAATATGAAATTCATTGTTTCATTGTTGATGTAATAGACATGAAACCAATATTATAAATTTCATGCCATCATTATTGATATTACTATTATGGTAATTCAGTACAGTTTCTATTAGATGTTGTAATGGGAATCCTGGCGTTTATGTTTTGTGGGTAGCAATATCCGCCATCAAGCCACATTATAATGCATATTTTTGCCCAAAGACAATTATCATTCATTGCAAGAAATTAGGTAAAAGGCAGTGTAGAAATTATCCAAGGATGTAAAGGAACAATAAGTTAAAAACTTAAAACTAATGCTATTGCTCGGGCTATTGAGCCATATGTTTGAATGGTAGCTGTTACTATTAAAATTTGTCTAACAAGTAATTTATATAGTAGGAGCATAGAGCTAGGGGTTGGTTAGAAAAATTGCAGGAGCTTTACTTTAACTTATTACATTACAAGTCCCAGGGATGATTATACTATTGTTTTCTTTTGAAGATTTGTCTTGGAGTTGAATTCACCATCTCTGTGTTACATACTATAGGATGATTGCTAGTGATTGCACTGTGCATTTGAAACTAAGAAAATAGTGATGAAAGAATGACATTGGGAGTCTTAATTGTAACAAATTACAATAATTATGGTCGAACAACCCTTCCAAATGTACCCTGTCCTATATGGAGGATTGATCATGTATATTTTTTAGTTCCTTCTTTTCCAGTTTATGTGTTGATGGAATGGTATTCAAGGAAGGGAGTCCTAATATGGAAAATAATCCCATCATAGTGACATTCCACTGAATAAATAGCTTTTATTTATGATCTTAGCAATCTAAATATTACACTTTATCAATTGTCAATCACCAGAAAAACTAACAGAGGAAGTGTCAGACTCCCTTGTTACTCTTCCAATTCACCATCTCTGTGTTACACACTAGAGGATGAGCTGTTGATCATTGGAATGTGGACATTGCATATGCATAGTAGAAAATCGTGATCAAGGAATGGCATTAAGAGTCTGTATTGTAAGTTGTAACAAATTACAATAATCCTGGTTGAATAGCCCTGCGTAATGTACCCCATTCTATTTAGAGGATTGGTTATGTCTACTTTTTAGTTCCTTATTTTTAGTTTATTTGTTGGTGGATTGGAATTCAATGAAGGGAGTACTAATATGGAAAAAACATCCCATCATAAGGACATGCCACTGTAGTCAGATCTCAATTGGGACCTGAGCAATCTAAATATGAGAGACTTGATTAGTTATGTGTCACCAGCAAAAGTAACATATAGTGTCAGTCTCTCTTATTATTATACTAGAATTGAAGAATCTCAGAATGTGATATTGACTATTATGAGCATTATAATCTTCTTTTGATTGATTTTGTTAGGTTTGGCTAATTTCCAATTTTCCATCCCTGGTGCTAAGTAACTTTATGAAATACTTGAACTAAAACTAGAACTATATTATGCTGGCATGCTTGGACCACTTTTTCTAGTTAAGGTTTGCACTTACACAATATAAACATAGTCATAATATTTAGTGTGAATACTGCGAAAATTGACTATTAACTAATATTTGGTTTCATGTTGAGATGTATATATCATGTAAGGTTGTTTGATGTTATGCTTTGTTCTAAATTACATATATCAATTCAATCTCCCCAAAGGCCTTGAGTTTGGCTATGAATGACATAGGACCAGTGGTAAGATTGATAGATAGGATAGTAGGATCTGCACTAGGTGATGATTGCAAGGCTGTTTTTGGAGAAGATTTAGTTGCTATGGTAAAATTCCATTTGCAAGTGAGAAATCCAATATTACAGGATGGCAATTATGTGAAAAAAAGAATGATTATTTACATGCCCCTCGGTACTGTATCTTTAGGTGATAGTGTGACGAAAAGTCTTCAACAACTTAATAAGGTAGTCTCCAGAAATGGAATCTACAACAACTTCTAATATCAAGAGGCTGAGATTGGAGATATGCTATTTATTCACTTGTTTCTAATGTACTATTATTGTTTTCATGTGTGTTTGTGTTTATTAACTTGTGTTTGCATTAGTCCATGTCATCCCATACTTGTGCATTTTGCACTCACTAACCATGCAGTTTTATAGATTTTTACCAAATATGTGCATCCTGTTTCAATTTTTATGTATCTCTTAGATCATTGTTTTCTTAATCTATGTTATTCGTCATCTTTATTTTTTTTTGTATGCAGTGTCATTTGAACCTTTGGAGTCTTTAAACTAGTGTAGAATGACTCAGCTAAGACTCATGAGTCTTGTGGAGTCTTGGCTGGGGTGAGTACTCACCTAAGACCGGCCCACAAAATTATCCCCTCGCTAGATTCATGGAAAACTTTTGATGCTTGGCAAGACTCACCGCAAAATTGCCAACGACCATACTCACCACAAACTTGCAATAATTTTTGTCCATATAATTTAGTGTGTTTTAAGGGTTTATTGTCTTTGCTGAGCATTTCCCAAGTCATTGGGTCTCGCGAAGTCCCAAGGAAGCCAAGTCTTTGTTGATTCCACGACATTGGTGTAAATAGCTGAAATCAATTTTTTTGTTCCATTTTTTCAAGGCATCTATAGGTGTGATCTTGTGGTTTCTTTTCTACCAAGTGATTCTTTTTTACCACATCACCTGATTGCAATTTATTGACATGTCTATCATCATTTTAACTTCTTCTAATGCAAGTCAAGATAGCTTGTTTTTCTATGTTCAAGCATCTTTGACACCATCCCTGAGCCCCTGCCACAAGATTCTCTGTCTTTCATCTTTGCAACATTCACATATGGATGCTTGGGAAATAGCATTTTAGTCCCATTACACTAAACAATAAAGAGATAGGGTGGTTGAGATGATGCCATACTTCAATGAGGTTCAATCAAACTTGAAACCATGTACAAATTTGAGATGTTGTTCAAGGTTTCTTGTTCCTCTATGTCAAGTAGATCTTGCAGAGGCTATGACAATGAGGGGGGTTAACTTGGAGTCCACAATCTCTATTTTTTTTTTTGAAGAAATAAATGCCTTTGATGAGACTTGGTTTAGTGAACATGATCTCTTGTGGGTGACTTAGTCTAAATTGATCACTTATCCACTTTATTGTATTTTATTGGAGACTTGGCCAGTTTTGATCACTCTTCCCACAACTTTGTACTTTATATATGAGCATAGTCTTCGGTGTAGGAAAACCACACCTATGCTTCCTATGTTATATATATATATATATATATATATATATGGCTTCCTCAACAGGTGTAAAGTTCTGGAATACTCTTATCATACTCAACTACTTTATTACTCATGAATCTGTGTATATTCTTGCATTGTTGGTTTTGTGCTTATATCAATTGTGTTTTTGTCAAATTTTTATTTATTGAACAACTGTATCTTCGGGTGTGAACAATTGCAGGAGAATGTTTTGCACCATTGGATATAAATGGTAGTCAATGAGATGTATATGGGTGTTCAGAGTTTTCTAAGGGCGGCATGGAATTTGTTGCACTGAGTATATCGTTCGACCTCAAACATTACCATTATATTTCCTGTTGATTTATCTCTATCATCAATTAGAAATTACATGATTAAGATATGATTTAAATGCTTTTTGTTAATTGAATATCTTTCTTGCCTCCAAAACTTGCATAACTTCATCATCTTTGTTTCATTTAAGTTCATTTTCTTGTTTTTGGAACAATAAAGGTCTTGATTGTAATAGGTCTTCATCCAAAGGGTTTACATTATGAATCAAAATGAGAAATGAAAATGGTTGCTCCCATTGATTTTTCCCTAGTTTTATTGTGCTAAATTAGGACTGGACTCATGGTCCAGAAAGCAAAATTTGTGATATTTTAATCCACCAAAAGCTCAAAATGGGCAAAGGTAAACACAAAATTAGAGAGATTCTTAGTCTAGTACTTGTTTGGTGAATCTTGGTGGTGCTTCTGTTTGATCCGTGTGTGGATGGCTCAAAATGGTCAAAGGTAAGCACAACATTAGAGATATTCTTTAGTCTAGTACTCTATTTTTTTGGTGAACCTTTGTGGTGCTTTTGGTTCATCCGTCTACTGTGTTGGGAAAAATACTGAGAGGGGGGGGGTGAATCAGTATTTACTGCATATTCAAACTTTTTACTTTTTCATTCCTTAAAACCCATACGCTACTTTACTTCAGTAAACCAGCGTATATACGCGGATCCCATTTATGAAACTAGCGTATACACAGAGATTTAGATATGTCATTAAATCTTCACTTAAACCATTCCATCAATTATTCATCAGATATTCAATAAGCAGTAAACAGGTGCAGTAAGAACAGAATAAACCATCACACAAAGCATCACACATGAACACCAGGATTTTTAGGTGGAAACCAAAATCGGGAGAAAACCACCGCTGCAGTTGCTCAGCCTTCAATATTTTATTATAGAGAAAACATCTTACAACATATGTGTTGGCGCAGACTTGACCAGCACGCAGGCACCCACCTGCGCTCGTTTACCAGCCTCTCCTGGAAGGGAGCTACGACCCCCCGACTCGTTTACCAGCCTCTCCTGGAAGGGAGCTACGACCCCCCGATCTCGTTTACCAGCCTCACCTGGAAGGGAGCTACGACCCCCTGACTGAAGGCTACAACCCTCAGCACCACCTTGGACCACGTTTCATCAATTTTCACACCGGATCCAACAACTTCAATAGAACACCACTTGCAGGCCACATTTCATCATATTTTCATACTGGACCCTTTCCATACTTTTAAGCACAACCATATATCATCAACAGATACATATCAACACAGATCAGATAGCATAAACACAGCAGAACAGCTCAGATATTTCATACCCCTTGCTTCAGCAAACCCTAGTTTGCATACGCTCTTTTACTTCACTGATTTCGCGTATATACGCGCTTCCGTCCACACAAACCGCCGTATACCTCAGTGTATATTTTATTGCGCATACGCGCTTTCTCTTCGCTGAAGCTGCGTATATACGCGCTTCCTCCGCGTCGAAGTAGCGTATAGATCTTCAATTATTCCAGAGCAGCATACTTCTTCAGATCAGATATTCAGTTCAGATTTACCCTTTCACTTCAGACAGATGTTCGCCTAGATGTTCGCCTTATCACAGATCTAGGCCTTCCATAAGCAGATCTAGTAAATACAAGTGCATTTCAGATCTAGATCCCCTTCTTCATCATTGGTGCATCATACACTCATATTTATCTTCAAGTGTAACCCTTTCCAATCAGATCTACTTCAGAGAGAAGTATTCATTCAAGCTCAGACATCTTGCACCCACACTCATGTTGTGCACAATGAATTTCTTCTCCTTTTATATGATTATCCTTTTTCAATACCATGAGCCCCTTTTTCAATACCATGGACCAAAACAATACCATAAGCCCAAAACTACCTGGACTGGGTCAATTAGGCGGATCATTACCCAATACTATGGGTCAATACCATGGTGGTTACCCTTGGATTTGCACTTTTTGAGCGCTTTAGCCCATACGCGACTTGTAACGCTCCTGTCCGCGTGCATACGCGACTTCCCCTAGGCCAATCCGCGTATACCAAGAGACATGCTCTTTTTCATCATTCTCTGAGTACATTCTGAAATCCTTTCTTCATTGCCTTCTGTAAATACTGTAGATACATCATATTTCCTTCATCAAGGACATATTCTATCAAACACAACTTCATCAAGTAAGTTGTCAACATCTTCATCAAGTGGGTTTCCTTTCAAGTACAACACTCAACATCATATCATCCACAATCATCATATCACTTCAGATTTACATCATTTAACAAATCCATCAAGTCAAGCATAACTTCATCAGGTGGAGTGCCATCAAGGACAATACATGTAACCAGTCGCACGTCTTCATCTTCATTCAGTGGGTTGCCATCAAGGGCAACACTCTGCATCATATTTCCAACAATCTCCCCCTTTGGACTTGATGGCAACCACGATGGTGTTTGGTTACCACTGCAGATAGATACCATGTCACTCTCCCAAATATGTCACATCATTACCTTCTCTTTATTCAAACACCATGTCACTCTCCCCCTTTGACATCAAGGGCAACGGGCGGATCAAAAACCAACATTCTCCCCCTTTTCTCCTCATGTGGAAGAAACAGTCTGCAGATCTGATATGTGCTGAAGTGGCCAAGCTCCCCCTGAGTTCATGCTGAATCTTCAAACATATTTGTCAATGAGGTACATGACTCTATAAAATTTCTATCACCAAAGACTCATACTTACATCAATTAACCATCCAAGTGGATTTACATATGAGACTCAACTACCCAACCAAGTGGGTTTACAAATTTGACTCAGCTACCCAACCAAGTGGGTTTACAAAAATTGACTCAGCTACCCAACCAAGTGGGTTTACAAAAATGACAAGTCCTTACATGACTGAATATTACAATTTACAACATGGGTCTCCACCAGACCTTCTCATCAAAGTACAAATATGAATTTTCATAATTAATACCAAAAAGACCTCAAGAGAGATCATATATCAGAACCACCATAATGCCAGCAATGCATTATACTCAGCAAAATTAATGCTCCCCCTGAATCT
>JAXQQM020066491.1:0-67462 GCA_034641835.2 Pinus albicaulis | reverse complement strand
TTGAATATTTTCATAAATTGGAAGGCTCAGATGAGGCTATTGCAATCGAATTTGCTCATAATTAGAATAACCACCAGACTTGAGTTAGGGGCCTGCAAATAGAGGTGACATAAGAAGTGATTTCCTGAGTAACCACATTGACAGTAGAAGGATGGTGATGGTTCAACAGGAAAATTAATGACTCCTCTTTGAAGGAATAATTCCTTGAAGGATAAGGAAAGCTGGAAAAGAAGGGAAGAGGAATTGACAGGTTATCACTCCCTCAGCCATGGGCAGATGTCGCCCTGGGTTTAATCAAATACATCACTTGAAAGGGACTATCCACAATCATTTTTAATTATCACTTCCTTCTACTCAATCATCTTCAGCACTAGCAAAAGATTAACCTTCCATTCTACTTATTGGGAAACATTAATCATATGGCGGCGATGGTGAAGACATCAACACATCCGGAAGCATGTGTGACCAATCATGGACTTATCAACTTGATCGTGATGGATGCCATAATCCAGCAAGGAAGGAGATGGGAATAATTTAAGCGAAAAGGCCTAAGACAAGCTGGAGAAAACAGGTCGCGACTTCGGAAGGAAGTTAGGCAGAAGCCAAGGCCCAGAATCGGCCTGTTAGGGTCAGAATTGGAAAAGAACCCACTAACGAACCAATTGGGGAAAGACGACAAAAACAGAGGGTGAAAGTTAACTTTCCCACAGAACCTTTTCCCATAGCCAAAAATCAGAAAGAAGCAAAAGGATCAGAAGAAGAAGAAGGAGAACCCTCCTCATCAGGTAAGTAAAAAACTCATGTCCTGCTTTTAGAACTTGAAAATCTAAGAAAGGAAAATGAATAGTTGAAACAAAGATTATCTGAGGGGAAGGAAATCTTGGTACCCTTATGCACAACATCTTTTCAAGGACTAATAGTAGTAGGGTATAAGGTCTGTTAGGAAAACACCATCCCAATGGAAACATAAACAAAAATTCAGGGGGCTATTACACAAGAACCTGCTAAGGATGTTGCTATTACACAAGAACCAACAGTTAAAGCAGAGCCTCCTTTAGTAATTGACCTAGAGGTTGATACACAAGAACCTATGGAGGCCACTGCTGTTACAGAAGAAACAACAATGGACATAGAGGCTACTCTAGGCGAAAATGAAGGTGCCGATACACAAGAACCCACTAATGAAGTTGTTGTTACATAAGAACCAGCAGCAAAGGTGGAGCAGACCCATTCAAAAGAGGTTGTTACACCCATTATTTATGTTGATATTGAATGCAGAGGAATGTCAGGTCTCGTCACAGGATGGAGTTCTGAGAAAATTTTGTTAATTTCTGAATTGCAGAAGTGGAAACAGGAAGCAATCTCCCTTTGAGAGGGGGTGATTTTGTTGAAAGAAAATCAGAAGGAGATAAGTGCTTTACAGGAAAAATGGATGAAAGAAGAGTAGAAGAAATGTTGGGAAGAGTATAAGAGGAAGGAAGTCGTAAATAAGCAGGAGGAATAGCTATTGCTGTTACAGCTGTTGCTGTTCAAGATCTAACTATGGATAAGAAAAAACTCCATGACCTTGCCCTCAATCTGTTGGGATGCAGGTGGCCTTCCCCATCCTACCCCATTTTTCTATGGGAACGCTACTTCTTGTTTCAATTAAAGACCATCATGGAGAACAATCACTATCTGTGCTCTTCCACTCACAAATTTTAGATGTCTTTCGTGCTTCTGATTTTGACGAACAAAGCCTGTTGTGTGAGTTATTCTTGCACAATATCATTTTCGAGCACATAAGTATGCAAATGGTAGTGACTATATTCTCCTACATGGGGGATTTGCAACTACGAGCCTTTGTGTCATTCATGAAGAATCAAATTGAGTGGCATTTGTCCACCAAATCTATGGATGCCAATGAAGAAAAGACAACATTATGGATACGGGCAAAGCGAGGATGGGTCGTCGAGTTAAGGATAAGGGAACCTGCTGCCACTTACAGAAGAAGGATTGTGAACTTTTTCCTTAAACAGTTCTCAGTAATGAAGAGTCAAGCCTTGACTGGGGGCTTGAAACGCACAGGAGCCAACAGTGTTGAGGTGCTGAAGGGGAACCCATTTGCATTTCAAAACTTTGTGGTAGTTGTTACACATGTACCAGCATATGCACAAATAATACAAACCCTTGGCGCTTCCTGGCTTGGGTTAAGGTTCAAGTTCCCTTTGATCTGGCTAACAATAGAGGATTACCAGATTAATTATTAATGGAGCAAGTATGAATTAGAGTCTTGGGTATGAAAACTAATGGCTATTCAAGGTTACAGGTTTATAGATGAAGATACAACCAACGCTTATGACCTCACTGATATGAGTTGAAGGTATTCTCCTGGGAGATGAGATTTTGCATGAGGACATGCAAGTGCTTTAGTTGGGGGAGATGTTAGGTGCCAGTTTGTACTTATTTCCTACATATGTTTCCCCCATTTTACCTTGTGACTACAACCATTGGGACTATCTTTGCCTCTTTATTCCACCTTTCTATCTTAAAAAGTGTTGTTTCACCTCATTTTCATTATCTTTCCATTTCATTGATTATTATGATGTATCGTGTTTTCTTTTATGACTAACTGGGGATGAATGGTTGGAGAAGTTCTATGGTCTTTTGTTGTCCTTCCAGATGTTATTTTTATCACAAAATATCTAGAGCATGAGGCACACAGGAGCAGTTAAAGGTGTGTTGTTACAATGAATTGTTACACCATGACGTTGTTACATCATGGTGTTGTTACAGACCCGCTAGATGAACTACTATTACAGTTGTACCACTGACTAGATATCGTCAACTTCTGATGCCGACCTATCCTCGATCATTGCTATGCTACAGTTGTGATTTGCCACAAAATTTGTAGAAGTCATTATGTATTGTATTTTAGCATAATATCCTTTAGACAGTTTTGATTGTAATCTATATTCTTCCATTCAAACTCTTTATTAAGAAGTGGTTGTAAATATATGTATTCTATTTTGATCAGAATGATAATCATAAGATTCTCATGACTGATCCATCTCTCATTTTTCTGAACATATAACCACTATATAATTCTTGACCCTTGAGGTCGAAAGGTTAGCGGAGAACAATAGTACTTTGGCTCTGTAATTTCGATCACATTAATATAAGTTATCATGTCATTGTTGTTACATGAATTATCTTGTTTAGTTTTTGTTTAAGTTCCTTTCTTCCTGCGCCCTGCTAGGGAGGAAGGGCCCTCCTATTTAGTAGGGATTGCAGTAGTTAAGGTAGTTGTATATATTTCTTATTTTCTTTATGTATCAGTGGAAGTTTTCTTGTTGTTATTCTAGTTGTGAATAGATTTTCTTCAATTCCAATATTATATATGTTGTTACACATATGTGATTAGAGATAATAGCTGGGTAATTTTTTTGTGGTGCACTAGATAAAAATTAATTGAAGCATGATCACAGTCTTGTAGATCATTTTATTTATGCATGAGTGATTCCTTCCAACATTTAATTCAGCAATGATTTCCTTTATTTGGATTTGTTTCTAGTTTGATGTATCGGCACAGATAGTGCAACTGTCATTGAAATGAAAGAAGTCCCTGGATTGATAATTTATGTGTACCATTTTAGTCATTTAAAAATGATTAATATAGTCCAACAGTCCCTCCTGTGATGGGTCACTTTCTATCTACATCATCACATTATACAGGAAGTTGAATTAGAAACTCCTTTCAGTACCTTAGAGCTTGCATACCTTAATGTCACATTTCATCATTTTCAGCGAAAGGTTCTCATCATTTGCATTCGACCAGAAGATTTTGTGTGGTGTTTGACTTCATGTCATTCATTCACACCACATATATTGTAATATAGTACCTTGAGAGCCATTATCATTATCGGTGGTTTCTCTTGCATCTGTTAATGGATTACATCTTTTTTTGGTAATCAGATGATGTCTACCATGTTCAACTCAAGCTCATTTATTCGCATGGCTAGACTCATACTATCAAGTGATGAGGTAGAAGACCTTAGATCTAGTTTCATCCATTTGGGCTGAGATTTCAAGATTTATACAATATTACAATGTATGTTGGCTATGATCATTCATACAATCATCCAAGCATGGATCCACATTCTATCATTAGTGGATGAGCCTTTTTTATAATTGTACATGGATAATGGCTTATATGTTGAGTATGGGTATGTATCCCTTAGTAATGATATCATGATAATAATATGTAACAGATGATGATCTTGACCAATATATTCTTGATTTGAACTTGTCACAAGGTAAAGAAATTCAGTCCTCAGTCGCTACTTCTGACTTTGTATTTTAGGGGGGAAATATGTTACAAGTCATTTTATCACATTCACTTAAACATCATAAAAATCAGGTCAATAAACATCCTTAACTCCTTCATGTCATTATCCCTTTGCAAAGCCCTAAGCATTACATATCCAAAAAATTTGATTTTTTTAGTCAATCAGCTCAAAATTTATGTTTTTGGCCCCATCGCACCTTGCACTTTAGTCCACCTGTAATGGTTGCAAGTTGTATAACTAAGCACCTACACCGACCAACGTAGGTTTCTCTACTTTTCAAGTGATATGGTTCTCTAATTTCATGGAAAATAGAAATTATTTACGAAATGTCTCCTTCCAGAAGCTTCTAAGGTGGTTTTAACTATTTACCGTAGACAGAGATCCTTAATTCCTACTCTAGAGGTCTTATCTCTTATCCTTAGAGCTTATCCTCCTTCATGTGTGGATCTCAAGCCTAGATTGGTAAATCCTAAACTACCACTTTTAACCTATAAATTCATTGCCTCCCATAGAATCTAGGTTGTCTTTCAGAGATTACTATTTCCCTCATATGAATACTTTGAGCTTAAGGAATCATCATCCATTTATGCATTAGGGTTGATTTTGAAGGTTTTATTTGTGGCAAGGAAGGTTAAGACAATTGGGGAGATATAAATTCAAGCATATATAAGTGGTTGTAATGCTCTCCTTCATTTATTAATACAAAAAGAACTTTGTTTTCCTATACTTATATCATATTGATTCTCATGTATTTTGATAGGTCCCATCAATAGGAATATTTTGATGCCCATATTGTTATCCTCCAACCCATAAATTTTTTCTTTTTTCCACATTAATTACATTTTTTCGCTATGATTTGCTTAATAGGAATATTAAAGGGTTCTTGTCATACTTCATGGCCTAATGTGGTTTATGTGTAGGCAAGAAAGCATTTTTGGGAACATTTGGGATGCAGAGGCATGTTGGAGGAAGATAGAGGGAATGTAGGGGGTTTCTCCCCTACATTTACTCTCCTTTAACTCAAAGTGATCCCTAGAATCACTCATTTGCACTCATATACAACTCAAGATCCATTGACAGGCGAGGAACTCAAGTGCATGTGAATATCTAAGGGAACTAGATCCACTAATTTCGATATTTTGGATGGAAGTAGTCCCCCTCTCAAGGGAGATGCATCTTAGTCACTTTTTGTATAAATAAATAGGACTAAGGGCTCATTAGGATTCAAATTTTGGAGCTAGGAAGAGTTTTTGAAGGTAAAGCACTGACACTATTATTTCCATTCTTATATTATGTATTTTAACTCCATTTTTTGTTAATGAAAGGTCCATTGTTGGTTGACATATGGATTAGCTTATGAGCATCGAAATCCTTGGGTTTGGGCCCAACCCAAAGGCTTTATTCCCTCTCATATATTTTTCCTTTTTTCATGTTCAACTTTTTGTATTGATTTCCTTTTTTAGGTATAAGTTAGATTGCAAAAAATTTAGTTGTAGGTCTCATCACCACCTCTCTTGTAGGAAGTGTGGTTGAAGAGTCTACAACAATAAGCCAAAAAAAAATTCTTCTGTTTCTTTGGAATTAGCTAGGATTTGGATTTTAATTCTCTTGCATGCTCAGTTTATGCACCTTAGAAGTTAATATCAAGTCTTGGAAAATGGATTAGATGCATGTTGTAGGATAGAATAGTTCTTAATGAAATATAATTCAACTCAACCTTTCCACTTTGATTTGTTTTGTATCAATTTGATAATTAGATGTATGTTCTTGATTGTTAGTCTGCAGGGATTTCAAATGGCTTGTAGGGGTTGGCGCATTCATCCACATCTACGTTTTCATTTCTATCCTCCTCCCTAACACCCCATACTACTCTCAAATTCTTCCACCGATATCATCTTTTCAGAGTCAACGAAGGACACCGTGAGCATGTATTTTTGTGAAATATGGGCCTTTAAGGGGTGACAAGCTTGGAAAAATTCCTCACACATCGTTCCTCCACCCTCATACACCTTCCACCACCTTCAGAACACCTTCCTTACCCCCAGAAAACTCTCAAACTGATTATTGTAGCCAAACAAGGCAATCTTGTAGCAAAATAGGGTATCATGTAATAGTCTTGTAGCACAACCTAAACTCAGCCAACTTTTCTCTAATTTATTATTTTTTTCATTTTGATATTGATTAATGACTTCAAGCCTTGAATCCATGATTGGGTATACCCAATTACCACTCTAGACCCCTCCTTCCTCCACTACAAGAACGTGAAATCAAATAGAATTAGGAAGCAGATTTTCACGTTTGAATCACAATGAGTATTCTATTATGCAATGAGTAAAGACCCAGTTTCTAAAACCAGAACTATATTACACTCATTGATATGAAGGGAAACTCTTCAATTCAAAAAGGTTAGACTCAGTTACACTCTTGGATTTCCTAGTTATCTATTGTAGGCTAAATTTACTCTTTCAAAGCAATTTTAGTTAGATTAATGATCTACATTTTGAAAGTAGAGTATTGATTTGTTTGGTTTGCAAGTAGAGTAGCATGGTTCATTTTTGCAATTAGTGTAATCTCTTTCCTTCTTGCAGTTACAATTAGTATCCACATCTACTGAATGGAACTTTCATTTATGCGACTAGGATAATGTTCATTTCCTTGCAATTAAAGTAGGTTTTTGTCTTTTCACATAAATTCTCTTTGTATTTAGATGAAGGAGATGTCTCTGCATACCTTGATATGATTCAATGACTAAGGGTGATATGAGTATAAATTGACCTATTGTGCATGTATCAGTGTCACCTCTTAATTTTTACAAACCCCGAGTTGATAATTCAAGTTGAGTATCTTGGGAGTTGCAACATCCTTGATGCAATACTTGGTCTCATCATATTTAAATGTTTTTTGACTCATTGATTGAAGATATTAGTTATAATATAGTTATCTTGCTTGTTTTATTCATTTTTCAGGTTCCATTTATATTACTTGGAGCTAGAGTTGGAGTTGGAGCTTACAAGCAAGGAGAAGAGGAGGGCTTACTATAGATTCTATCTAGGTATTTCTTCCATATTATAATTTCTCTAAGGAAAACATAGATATTTTTTCCCCTATTGTTTCTATATCAAGATAATAGATCTAGGTAGTTCGATTTTGTTCGTAGAAGATAATTTTCCACATAACACTAGCCTCAACAAACTCTGCATATACTAGACCCTTGGTAGACCCATACAAAAGTGGTTTATTTTGGCAAGAAAACTAGTTATGCACATCAACACAAGTATGAGGATTACATGTCCTTTAAAAATGGGATATGAAAAAATTCACAATGCTTCACAAGATATAATATTGAATTTTGAATCACAGATTGTTGCATAAGTGAACAATCTATGGATTGCATTATGCAGTGTACAATGTTGAACTGTCAATTTGAAACTACTTCATAATTGCACACTATTTGAAGCTATGGATTGCATAGTACTTAATAAGTGTACAATGCTCAATTGTAAATGTCAAATTTCTTCATGAAGTGCACAGTGCTTCATCTGCTAAAAATACTCAACTATGAAATAAAATTGTATTCAAGTTCACACAAATTAATTTCCCGACTTTAATTGAGTATTCTTGAAATTAATCCACATAAGTGCACCATGTATGGTTTAAACAGGGCGAAGGAAAAAATGCAATACAAACATGTTTTGTATTAAGAACATGGAAATAATTATACAGAGTGTTAGAATAACTAAAATTTATTCACATTAGTGCCTCATGTGCAGACTAAGCACATGAAAACAAAAGTATGCAAGGTGGACATATTGTTATAACGACAATGTGGCAAAAAAATCATCTAGAGTGTGAGAATTTTTTGAAATTTATTCACATTAGTGGATCATGTTTGATTCAGACACATGAAAGGAAAAAATATGCAAGGTGAACATGTTCTCATATTTCACAAAATAGACCCAAATTATGTTAAACAAAAACCATTGAAAATAGGATTTATCTATTTGACTCTTGATTATTCATCTAATTCTATCACATTTGAAGCACTCTTTGTTTTTTATTTTGTCTGCTTCAATATGAAAGTCGTTTAAGTTACGCATAAGAATCAAGGTATCAAGGATCTCTTCTAATTCCACTATACAAATAGAACTATAAAACCTGGCACTCTAAACTAGTTCTAGAAACTTTTCAAAGAAATTTATTGTATCAAACATTTGTAATGCTACACAGGGAACTGAAATTCATATCTATAAATCATTTTCCTCAATATGAAACTCATGTGAAATATGCATAAGCATCAAGGTATCATGCATCCATTCTAATCCCATCACATAATAATATCACAAACCTTGGCACTTCAAGTTAGCTCTACAAATTTTCCAGATAAAAATATTAACTGAAGAACCATATCGAGAGACCAGAAAAGGCTAGTGGTCTAATATTCACATGGGAAATAAAAATGGAACATCTCCATCAAGGTATCATGGATCTATTCTAGTCCCATCACACAAATAATATCACAAACCTTGGCACTTAAAGCTAGCTCTACAATTTTCCAAATAAAAATATTAACTAAAGAACCATATCGAGATACCAGAAAAGGCTAGTGTTTTAATATTCACATGTGAAAATAAAAAGGGACTAGCCCCTACACGTGAATACCTAACAATGTAGTTAACATAAAGAAGATAACCAAGTATTCAAACAAAATCAGACCTTTGAATTAATGGCAGCAAAACAGATAAATGAAAAAAATTGTATTACCGTATCAAGGCCACCATGAGCACTAACCTCAATATATAGAAGATGCAAATCTATTTCCTTCCCCCCAATAGTTGGGACCATAAAGCATAACACCACATATTAGTATTTTAAAACCTTTAAACTCCATTTATGTCAATGGATTTAAAAATTGATGCAAGAAGCAACAAATTCCATTATAAAATTATGTAATAAACCTCAATTCAAATATACAATGGTTAAAATATGGTCCCTTCCCATGGACTAGACCACATTTTGCATCATATTCACCACAAATTTAAAACTCATCCTGGTGAGAAGTTACAAGATACAATGGAATGTGTGAGTGATTTTTGGAAATGCATTTTGCAAGGGGGTATCTGCAAACCCAAAAACATCGATGCAAAAAAATTTAATGACACTGGGGATAGGTTCAAATCTATGATCCACTTTTGCAAAGTTTTGGAATTGGTGGGGAATAATTTTCAAAATCAATAGCAGTTCAAAAACAAGCAATATTTCGAGATAAAATTATTAACTAAATAATTTTTAATGCTACACGAGAACTACAATTCATATCTAGACAATACCTACTTGAATATGAAAGTCATGTGAGGTACACATAAACATCAAGGTATCGTGTATCTGTTATAATACCACTATACAAACATTATTATAAACCTTGGCATTTTAATCTAGTTCTAGAAAATTTCTAGATAAAAATATTAGCTGAGGCACCATATCTAGAGAATACAAAAGGTCAATGTTCTAATATTAAATTGTGAAAGTAAAAAGGGAATAACTCTTTCATGTGAATACCTAAAAAATTATTTAAGATAAATATGATAACCAAGTATTCCAACAAAATCGGATCCTTGAATTAATAGGAGAAAAATAGAGAAATGACCAAAATGTTATTACCTTATCATGGCCATTATGAGTGCTAACTTCAATATGGAAAAAATACAAATCCAATTCGTTTCCCCCAGTAGCTAGAACCCTAAAGGATAAAAGGACATATCAATATTTTGAAATCTTTAAAAATCCATTTATGACAATGAATTTAAAAAAAATCGATGTAAAAAGAAACAAATTTAAATTCTACAATTATGTAATAAACCTCAATTTGAATATACAATGGTTAAAATATTTTCCTTTCCCAAACATTGAACCACAATTTGCATCATATTAACCACAAATTTAAATTTTATCTTGATGAGAAGTTACAAGATAGAATGAAAATGGCTAGTGATTTCTGGCAATCCATTTTTCGAGGGGGTATCTACAAACCTAGAAACATTTATCTTAATAATTTCAATGACATTGAGCACAGGCTCAAAACTATGATTCCAATTTTGCAAAAATTGGGTATTGATGGGGAAGAATTACCAGAAGCACTAGTAATAAAACAAGTTATTAGGTTTCCCTAGAGCCAAATAAAACTTGTTTAGAGTGTTAAGGAACACATTGTTGGGTGTGGATCATAATTATATTTTTTTATTGTTCAGAGGTTTTTTGTTTAAGCCACGTTGGATCCCTATTCCTAATGTAACGAAAACCCCATCCATATGATTTTCGTCAAGGGGGGGGGGCGATGGAGATATTTATGAGCCACCCCCCCCCCCCCTCCTGGAGGGGGATCAATGGACAAAACAACCAGTTGTGGAAGATGTCGTTGGAATGTTATTTGCATCAGAAAGATATTTACTACCATTAGCAAGAAAATCAAAGAAAATGACAAGTATGATGGATGAATAATGGGATCTTATCGACATAAAGGCACTAGGAAGAATATAGATATGTCTGGCAGCATCTGTGGCATTCAAAATTTCAATGGAAATAAAAATGGAATGTTTAATGATGGCATTGGCCAAACTATATGAAAAACCTTCAGACTCAAATAAGGTATTTCTTATGAAGCGTATACATTGTACAAAGATGTTAGAAGGTGGATATGTCGTTGATCATTTAAATGAATTTAACACGCTTACTAGTTAGTTAATTTCTATAGATTTAGATTTTTATGATGAAGTTAGGGATATATTATTTATGTTCTCGTTTATATAAAGTTGGAATGGCTTAGTTATGGCTATTAGTAACTTTGTCTCTAGATCTATTACTTTAAAGTTTGATGATGTTGTTGGTGCCATCCTTAGCGAGTAAATGCGACAAAAAATCTTTAGTGAGACATCAAGTAATGCTTTGAATACAAAGACTAGGGGAAGAAAAATGGAAAGAGGAGGGAGACTAGAAAATAGCAGTAAGTTAAGAAAATGCAGATCCAAATCCAAATCAGCGATAGCGTGTTGGACATATGGGAAGAAAGGTCACCTGAAGAAATATTACAAATATCGGAAGGGAAAAGAAGGAGATGGACAAGAAGAGAACAATCATTAAGTGAATGTGATAGGTGATATTTTTCAAGATAATTTGATTCTTTCATTAGAGAATATTATTGATTCCTGGGTGGTATATTCATGGGCTTCATTCCATGCCACACCTAATAGGAAACATTTTCATGACTATGTTCAAGGAAATTTTGGACAGGCTCGTAAGGATCCCTGGTAATAGAAAAGGAGAAAAGGTTGGTATGTTGTATTTATGCAATGGTATTTCTAATTATGTTAATTCTTTAAACTCCACAGGATGAGATATGAAATTGTGGCATCATAGGCTCGGGCACATGAGTGAGAAAGGGATGAAAATTCTTCATTGAAGAAATTTGTTGCCAGATTTGAAGCATGTTGACTTGGATTTTTGTGAAATATTTGTTTATGGAAAATATAAGAGAGTCAGATTTCTCAAAGTTGTGAAGAAAAATAAGAGTGAAAAAATAGATCTTGTGCATACAGATGTATGGGGACCTTCTTAGATATCATCTCTTGGTGGCTATCACTATTATGTTACTTTTATTGATGATGCAACTAGGAAAACCTATATTTATTATATCTGGATTAAATATGATCTATTTGTTTCTTTCAATAAATGGAAATATTTGGTTGAGAATGAGACAAGAAATAAGTTGAAGTGTCTCAGATCAAAGAATGGAGGTGAATACTGCATTAAATAGTTTGATAACTGTTGTTTAGAGCATGGAATTTGTAGAGAGAATATAGTTCCAAGAACACCATAAGAAAATTGTGTGTCATAAAGGATGAACAAAACAATCATGGAGTGTGCAAGGTGCATGAGATTGCATGCAAGATTTCCATTACAATTTTGGGCAGATGTTGTATATATTGTTGTTTATCTAATAAACATAGGGCCTTCAAGTTCCTTGTATGGTGGTATTATAGAAGAGGCATGGAAAAGTAAAAAGGAAAACTACTCATTTTTAAAGACTTTCAATTGTGAAGCCTTTTTCCACATCAATAAAGAAAATAGAACAAATCTTGAGAAAAAATCAAAGAAAATTAACTTTATTGGATATGGTCTTAATGATTTTGGTTATCGATTATATGATTATGAAAATCACAAAATCATAATTAGGACCATAGATGTCATATTCAATGAAAATTTCTTGTATAAGGATCAAATGTACGAAAAATTAAACAACAAAATTAAAACAATGAATATGCAGTGCTTGTTGAGATCACAGAAAAAGTAAAGGTTCTTGAAAATAATAATTATCAGCAGCCACAACAACAACAGACACCTTAAACACCTAAAATTTTTGTTATAATATCTACCAAGATAATTTGACCTGTTGAACAATACTCTCCTTCATTATATTATGTATTCTTGACGAATTCTGCTGAACCAGAAAGATATAAAGAAGAAATGAAAGAAGCAACCAGAAAGAAGTCAGAGCAAGCCATCGAAGAAGAGATGGTCTCCCTAATGCATAACTAGACTTGGGAATTAGTTAAGTTTCCTATAAGTAAAACAATGTTGCAGAATAATTGGGTTTACAGGTTGAAGGAAGAAGATGGATGTGAATATAATTATAAGGATAGACTTGTGGTGAAGGGGTTTGCACAAAATAAATGTATATAATTTGATGAATTTTTTTCTCATGTTGTTAAAAAAACTTCAATCAAAACAATTTTAAGTCTAGTGGCAGAAGAATATTTGCGTCTTGAGGAGTTAGATGTAAAGAAATCCTTTCTCCTTGGGCATTTTGAGGAAAAAATATATATGCAGAAAACACAAGGGTATGAGGTCAAATGGAAGGATAAATTAGTGTTCAAAATAAAGAAGAGCTTGTATGACTTTAAATAGGCTCCCAGGAAGTGGTATCTAAAATTTGACATGTTTATGTCTAAACAAGGTTATACTAGATGTCACTTTCACCATTGTGTTGATATTAAAATGAAAAATGATGGCAGTTATATTATATTTTTATCATATGTAGATGAAATGCTTGTTGCAGGGTCTAACATGTACTAAATAAATGGTCTCAAAGGAAAATTGGAAAATTCAATTGCAATGAAGGATTTGAATGTTGCAAATAAATCCTTGGTATGAGAATAATTAGATACAGGAAAAATTGTAAATTAACATTGTCTTAGAGTGAGTACATAGAAAAGGTGTTGGAAATATTTCATATGAAGAATGAAAAACTAGTTGGTACACCTTTGGCTAGCCATTTCAAACTAATTAAAAAGATGTATACCAAGACATAGGAAGAGATGGATTCTATGTGTAAAGTTTCATATGCATCAGCAGTTGGAAGCTTACTGTATGCAACGGTCTGCACAAGGCCTAATATTTCACCTGTAGTGGGAGTTGTAAGCATGTATATGACCAACAAAAGAAAAGAAAATTGGATGACAATAAAGTGGCTTCTTGAGTATTTGAGAGGTACCACAAATAAAGTATGTTTTGGAGGTTCAAACATTTTTCTACAAGGATATGTTGATGTAGACATGGCAGGTGATAGTGATAACAGGAGGAGAACCACAATGTATGTGTTTATTATAGGTGGAAAAGTTGTTAGTTTGGTTTCAAAATTGCAAAACATTGTTTCACTTTCAACAAAAGAATCAGAGTATGTTTCTACTACAAAGGCTAGAAAAGAAATTATTTGGATACAAAGGTTTATGAATGAATTGGGCCAGAAGTAGGAGATGGGAAAGTTATACAGTGATAGTCAGAGTACCATTCATATTGCAAATAACTCAGTATTTCATTCCAATACTAAACATATACAACTCAAGTACCATTTCATACAACCACTATTGGAAGATGGACAATTGAAGCTCAAAAATATACACACTAGCCAATATCATAAAGATATGTTGAAAATTTTTGTAACTGGGGATAAATTGAGCTTCTTCTTAGTTTCAATTGGCCTTCAAGAATGATTATGAAGCTAGTTACAAGTTAATTCATTTTCCACCAAGTGAAGCAATGATGTATGTATATAATCAGTCTCCAAGTGGGAGATTGGTATCAGAGCGAGAAATTAAATTATAAAATAGTTAATGGAGCAATGAAACACATAAAATATTGTGGAAACTCAAACATGGAAATGCATAAAACAAGATAGAGACATTTATGTGTGGTTCACCCAATTTGGGTTACGTCCACGGAGAAATAACCAATCCTTCCTTTTAAATTTCCAGCAAAATGAACAGATACAAACTACATCAGATCTGGTGTAATGTTTTCTTATCTCTCACACAATATCCTCTGCCTATCTCACTCAGAATAATAATACATATCCACAATAAAATTCCTTTGATTGTACAATGCACACCTGGTCACCATCCAAAGAAGTTTTTATAAATTGATGCTAAGACACTATCGATATTATCAATATGCCCACTAACTCCAGGTCTATGTCACTCTTCATTGTTTATTCGAGACTCATGGTTTATTCATCACTAATTTTAGTAATTCCCATGGCAGCATAAATGCATACAACAATCAGGTCGTGGCATGCGTAGAGTTAAACAATTACAAGGTGAATTTGGTGAACATAATGATAGCCTATGATAATTAAAAAAAAGAATGAAATACTTAATTTCCCATAAGGATAAAATAACTTCTTGTATAGTATCATCTGCTATAAGAAACGAGAGGGAATCAAGAACATATGCAATGAATAATTTTTTATCAATAGAATTCATCAAGAGATTAAAAGATTTCAACATTAGGACAAGAATAAACAAATACATAGAAATAATAGTGGTGTCATCAATTTGAGTCTTCAGGCATCCATGATTTGGTGTTTTTATTATGCTAAATTATAATGCTAAGAGGGTTGTGTTGGATACCTAATCCACTAAGGGTTAAGGTGTGTGAAATAGATAGTCAAAGAAAGTCCAAGAGACCTTGGAATGTGGAATCCAAGAGTCACAATGAATGTAATATAAATGCACATATGTGTCAATAATATATCACTCACGCTCATCTCTCTTATTCATGTGTGTTTACCATACCTTGTGTTTAACATGGTATCAGACTGCAGGCCAGACCTTGGCATTTTCACATTTGTCAGCTCCATTTTTAGCTATTATGCCCATTTCATTACTGCGACTCCGTATTTGCCTAGTCCATTTTTTGTGTGTTTGTCAGGCATATAATAATTCTAGGTGTGTCAAAAATTTAATATTCCTAGTTCACCAACTTATGTTTCTTGGAGCTCCCATCACTCTATACTACCATTGTGCTCAACAAAATCCCTCTACACTCTTACATATTCGGCACTCCAAACGTTCTCTATGGAGTGAGCAGAACATATCGGTCACATCGGGCCTCACACACGCAGTGACCCTCATCTTCTTTGTGCTCCCAACACTATACAACCTCATCACCTCCACTCATACACTAAAACAATACACTCATAGAAAAATAGTACGCATCAGCCTCATAGTCTCGTTCGATCTTCCTATCTCTACATGTGCCCACAATGTTGCCCATAGTTGGCTCTAGCGCCCGATATATCTACACCACTCCAAACGATGTCATACACACCATCCCCTTACACATTCACACTTCGCTCTCTGGTTCGTTGCACACTCATGGTTTGGCATGCTCCTAGACACAGTCTCATACACTCATTTCTCGTTGTACACAGTCTCACCTCCAATCCTCCAAAAAGATTCTTGAAGCTTATTAGTCGTCCTTCGATCTCTGCTAAGGCATTGATTGCGAGCAACACGTATTGTGGAACATCATTGGGGAAGTGATATTACGGTGTTTGAGGTTAATGTTGCTACTGAGGATTCAAAGGGCAGGATGAAATGGAAGGAAAAGAGACAAAGGCTACACAACATTTTTCATATGGAGATGTGAACTTCGAGGCTTCTAGTGATGCCTCGGTACCGATTAATGGTGAAATTATGGAAATGTTTGAGTTAAAAAAAAAAGGGTCGTTCATGTTGTCCTAGAGCTATTTAAGTAGCATATTTATCTTGCCATGTTTTAGTTCATTTTCTCCCTCTACTTTTGAAATTTCGAGCTTTTATGGCGTAAAATGTAGAAACCGATCAAAGTAAGAGAAGTTGAAGTTGATTTGATATTATCTCTATAAAATAATCCATCGTAAAACTTGGGTGCATGTCCATCCTCCCACTGCACTGTAATACTCTACTCTCTTTAGCACTCCTCATCTAGTGCCCCATCCTCTGCTGCAAACACTAGTGGCTTCACAATGCTTGTCCATATTGCCACTCCTCTTATGTTATTACCACTCCCATATCAACTCTTTGTCCCTTGTCTCTGGTCCTCCTAGGTTGGTTTCCTATACTCTACCACCATGACTTCTCCTTTGTTATTAACAAAATCTTTATTCGCACATGTTATGAATCCGCCCTCCAAAAGAGAATAAAAGATATATCAACGCCTTAGAAATAAGCCACTTTGAGGGGGCAACCTACAATACATTACATGAATGAACAATTCTTGGATGATACAATTTACAAAACCTCCTTTCTATATATAGGAGTCCATGGGGCCATAATGTAATCCTAGTGGGCCACAATGTAATCCTAGCCGACCTAACAATAATAATTTATGGGCACAATAATAACAAAATGGGGGTTACAAGGGTACAATAATAACAATAAGGGGGTTACACTAACAACAATAAGGGACTATACTAGTAATATAGGGACCTAACATGCCCCTCTCCTTCAAAAAAGTGTTGTCCTCAATGCTTGAGTAGCTCTGGGTGCTTCTGTATAAAATTCTCATCCTCCCATATAGAATCTTCAGTGGGTAAGTTCTTCCACTTGATGAGATACTCTGAAATTGATCGATTCCGTAGTTGTCGAGTTCTTTTTTCTATGACTGCTTCAGGTTCCAATATGATCTTCCCTTCCCCATCAAGTTCTGGCAATACTGTTTGAACTGGAAGATTTTCACCTATAACCCTCTTTAAGCATGAAACATGGAAAACTGGATGTACTCGCGAAGAAGCAGGAAGCTCCAATTTGTATGCCATAGTACCAATCTTTTGCAACACCTTGTAAGGACCATAGTACTTTGGCGATAATTTATTATCCTTCATAGCTTGCTTGAGGGACATTTGTTTATATGGTTGTAGCCGTAAAAATACCCAATCTCCTACATCAAAACTTCTCTCGCTGCGATGTTGATCTGCCTGTTGTTTCATTCGATTTTGTGCCAAATTAAAGTTATCCTTTAAGAGTTGGAGAACTTCTTGCTGATGCTCGATGTGATCTTCCACTGCTTGAACCTTCGAATTTTCCCTTAAAGATGATGTGATGGATGGTGGATGATATCCATAAAGTGCCACAAATGGGGTCATTTTTGCTGCAGTATGGAAGGAAGTGTTATACCACCATTCAGCAAGAGGTAACCACTTGACCCATTGTGTTTGTTTATCAGATACAAAACAACGAAGATATCCTTCCAAACATTTATTTACTATCTCAGTTTGACCATCAAATCGAGGATGATAAGATGAGCTATGAGCTAATTGAGTACCCAAACAAGAAAATAACTCCGTCCAAAAATTTCCAGTAAAAATGGGATCTCTGTCGCTCACAATAACCCTTGGGCTTCCATGTAGCTTTTGAATTGTGTCCATAAATCTAGTAGCAACTGTACTTGCTTTAAATGGATGAGATAATGCACAAAAGTGTGCATACTTGGTAAGTCTATCAACTACCACCATGATGACACTCTTTCCTTCGGAATTAGGTAAACCTGTTATAAAATCCATTGAAATCTCCTCCCAACGTTGACTTGGAATGGATAAAGGTTGTAGAAGTCCTGGGGTCTTAATTGTTTCCACTTTATTCTATTGGCAAACCAAACATTCCGCCACAAACTTTCGAATATCAGATTTAAGGCCATCCCAAAAAAATTCTTTCTTCACCCTGTGGTAAGTTTTTAAAAATCCTGAGTGTCCTCCTAAAGGAGAAGTGTGCAATTCCAAAAGAACCTTTTGTTTTAGTTGGGAATTCTTACAAAGATATAAGCGATCTTTGTACCATAAGAAATCATTTTTCCAACTAAATGTATCAGATGTACTAGGATCTTGCTGCAACTTTTGAATGAGTGTCCATACATCTTTGTCCTTCTTCCATTCATCTCTTGCTTCGGTTATCCAATCTGGTTGGATAATAGAAATGGCACAAAGCAATGCTTCCACCTCTTCATTCTTTCTTGAAAGTGCATCTGCAACAACATTTAGCTTCCCTTTTTTGTATATTATTTCAAAGTCATAACCCAACATCTTTGTGACCAATTTTTGCTGCTCTTCTGAAGATAGTCTTTGTTCCAAAAAGTGTTTAAGACTATCATGATCAGTTTTTACCTTGAAGTGTCTTCCCATTAGGTAAGTTCGCCATTTCTTTAGTGCATGCAGTAGTGCTAACATTTCCTTCTCATAAATAGGTTTCTGTAAATACTTTCCTTTGATTGGACGACTTTCAAAAGCAATGGGTCTTCCTTCTTGCATTAAAACAACACCAATTCCATTTCCCAAGGCATCACATTCCACAATAAAGGTTTTTGTGAAGTCTGGTGTAGCTAAGACCGGTGCTAGGCACATTGCCTCTTTAAGACGTTCAAAGGCCTTAGTTGCTTCAGGAGTCCATGAAAATGCATCTTTCTTCAATAATGTTGTTAGAGGTGCTGCTATTCTCATAATTCTTAACAAACTTGCGATAATACCCTGTTAACCCGAGAAATCCTCGCAACTGCTTTATGGTTGTGGGAACTTTCCATTCCTTAATGGCTTTAATTTTGTTAGGGTCCACTTTAACACCCTCGTGAAATACAATATGACCCAGATATTCCACCTCTTGTACTCCAAAGAAACATTTGGATGTTTTTGCATATAATTGTTTCTCCTGCAATAGTTTGAGCACCCTGTCAACATGTCGAACATGATCCTTCCAAGACCTGTTGTAGATTAGTATATCATCAAAAAATACTAGAACAAATTTTCTAAGGAAGGGTTTGAAAATGGAATTCATCAGCCCTTGAAATGTAGAAGGTGCATTGGTAAGGCCAAAAGGCATGACCAAAAATTCATAATGACCCTCATGAGTTCGAAATGTTGTTTTTGGAATATCTTCAGTCTTCATTCTAATTTGATGATATCCTGAACGAAGATCCAACTTGGTAAAATAAATTGCTCCATATAATTCATCAATCACAGGAATGGGAAATTTGTCTTTAATGGTGAGCTTATTGATCTCCCTATAATCCAGACACATTCGCCATGATCCATCCTTCTTGTGTACCAATACTACAGGAGCAGAGAAAGAACTTTGACTAGGTTGAATTATACCCACTTCTAACATTTCTGCAATCATACGTTCAATTTCGCTCTTTTGGAAGTAAGGATATCTATAAGACCTGATGTTTGGAGGAACACTTCCTGGAATCAAATGAATAGCATGATCATGATCACGAATAGGTGGGAGTCCTTTGGGAGTTTCAAACACCTTGGAATGATTATCCAAGACTTGTTGGAGATCTGCAGAAATAGATGATTTTGATGTTGGAACTTCTAGTGAGCATAATTGTGCAATTACGCCTCGCTGTTCTTTCTTTAGAAGCTTTATCATGACATTAGAGCTTATTATCCTTCCTGGCTTCCCCGCAATACCCCGTAATTCAACTTCCTTTCCTTCTGAAAAAAATTTCAAGAAAAGTTCTTGAAAATTAAAAGCTACCGTCCCCAAAGATTGTAACCATTGTACTCCTAGTTCAACATCAGCACCTCCCATAGGAATGGAAAGCATCGGACTAGTCAACACATATTCCCCCATGGTTAGCTTGATATTATGGCATTTTCCAGAGCAATTTATAGTTCCTCCATTTGCAACCATCACTTGACATTCTGGTGCTGGGTATAGGAAACAATTTAATTCCTTGGCTACCTTACAATGAATAAAATTATAGGTGCTACCTGAATCAATCAACACTATTACCTTTTTCTTCTTGATATGTCCTTCTATCTTGAGAGTTTGAGGAGTGGTAATTCCTGCCAGTGCATTACACGATATGGTCGGATTCATTTCTTCCCCTTCTAGGGCTAGTTTCTGGTGTATATCCTCTTCTTGTTCATTTTCTTCTTCCTCTTCACAATCTATGTAAAATAATTTCTTCTCAGCACACTTATGACCTTTAGTGTATTTTCTATCACAACTGTAGCAAAGCCCTTTTGCTCTTTTTTCTTCCAATTGTTGTGGTGTCAACCTTGTAGGTTGTGGAAATCTAAGCGTAGCAACACTTCCTTATTTATAGAATTGAGTGGTAGGCTTCCTTGTCGCCATAATTTTACATTCAACTTTTCTTGCCAACCTGAATGCCTTCTCCAATGAATCAGGTTCCAAAACACGAACTTCATGTTGGATGTTATCCTTTATAGTACCTATGAAGAGATCAATCCTGTGTTCCTCTGGAATATCAGTTACCCTTATATTCAATTTTTGGAAGTCCTCAATGTGCTGCCCCACTAAACCCTTTTGTTTGAGATTTATCAATTGGCTAAAGAAGGTGTTGCTCTTTGTATCCTCATAATGTGCTATCATTTCCTCCATAGAAATTGACCAAGTGACAATTTTTTTACGGGAGCAAAGCCATCGATACCATACAAATGTATTTTGTTCTAAATGTAAAGTTGCAATACATACCTTTTGTGTGTTTTGCACGTTATGGAGATCAAAATATTGCTCCATCTGTAGTATCCATGTTACAGGATCCTTTCCATCAAACTTCCTCATATCCATTTTTGGAATATGGTGGTTCTTCCCTCCAACATTAGAGTTTATGAAATCACGATTAACATTTATTTTGTTCTCATCATGGGTTTCCTCTACTATCTTTTCACCATTAGGAAACATTTCTTGTATCAACTTTGTCAAACCTTCCATGTCTGCTTTTAGATCATTCTTCATGTTTTCCATTTTTTCATTGATATTAGCTTCCATGTCATCCATCTTAAATTCCATGCCAGCTTCCATGCCATCTATCTTAGATTACACGCCTTTATTCAAACCATCCATATTAGCTTGCACGCCATCCATCTTAGCTTCCATGCCTTTCTTCAAAACTTCCATTTCATTTTTTGTTGCTCTTTGCGAAAGTGAAATTTGTTGCACTTGCTCTTGTAATTTTGATAGATCATGTTGCAATTCTTCATCTTCATGAGTCATAGTAGAGCCTTCTGAAGGCTTAATGGGTGTTGAATTATTTTTACGGGGCATATTTTAGAACCCAATACTGATACCTATTCTACAATATGCCCTTGGAATCAATTCAAATTTATTCTTCAAACAAGACTTATGCAATTCGGAAAAAAAAATACACACCTTTTTCTTGCTTTTGAGGAGCTCGGTATTGAAATTGGATTATCTCTGTGATTGCGGCTCTTCAATATATGAAATTTGGCACTGAAGTAGCCTTCTATATTATCTTTGAAATTCCATAGGTCTGACTTGATTTGGATTCTCCAAGGCAAAGTTATGTCCAATCTCGCACAATGACCTAATTATGGACTGGTTCAGTAGAGCGAAATTATACGACTTGCCATGTGTCATTGTTTTGACTTTTGGCTCTGAAACTGATAGCAAAGAAACTATAGTCCGTGTACTTGCAACCACATTTTACGGCACTCCAATCCAATGCTCAGAGAGAGAGAGAGTTATGAAGATTTTCCCATGATCACCTCTTTGAGATGAAATTCAGGAGCCTGAAAAAACACTACCTTCCACAGATCATATCTCCGAAAATATTGCGAACCAAGCTTTGAAATTTTGCGAAAAATTTCCTCAGGATTTTAACTTCGCGCCCTAAAAATTTCAGATTCTGAACCTTTGTAGAAAAAAATTTATAGCGCAAATTCCACAATGACTTGTTTAGATTAAATTGAGGAACCTACAAAAAGACCTAATTTCCACAGATCATATCTCCGAAAATATTGTGAACCAAGCTCTGAAATTTTGCAAAAATTTTCCTTAGGATTTCGGATTCGCACCCTAAAAATTTCAGCTTCTGAAACTTCGTGTAAAAAATTTTATAGCAAAAATGCCACAATGACCTGTTTGGATCAGCGAAACCCTAGAATCCAAAGCTCTAATACCAAATGTTGTGAAACCAACTCCAAAAATAGAAGAAAAGAGATATCAACGCCTTAGAAATAAGCCACTTCGAGGGGGAAACCTCCAATATATTACATGAATGAACAATTCTTGGATGATACAATTTACAAAACCTCCTTTCTATATATAGGAGTCCATGGGGCCATAATGTAATCCTAGTGGGCCACAATGTAATCCTAGCCGACCTAACAATAATAATTTAAGGTCACAATAATAAAAAAATGGGGGTTACAAGGGTACAATAATAACAATAAGGGGGTTACTAACAACAATAAGGGACTATACCTGCCTCTAAGTAATATACAGGACCCCTAACGGCTTTGTCACATCAAGAAGTTCTACTGCCCTCTCACAAGGCGTCTTATTATTATAAGGATGAGTTGTGCCAATCCATAGCTAAAAACACACTCGGCCCTTCTTAAAATTCCCATGAGGAAGAAGACTAGGGAATATTCTAAACTCATTTTCCATGGTATTATAAAATTAGTTCTAAGCCCTAAGAGTAGGTAATTGATTGTGGAAATTTTATTTACAAGCAGGCCATGGATGTTTCAAAATTAGCACATGAAAAGTATAATATGCAAAAGTGAGTTTCAATACAAATAATTGTTATGGCACATTGTAATATATGAATTCCAAGTCATGTATGAATACATGCACAATCCAAATGTTGGTGTCGTAGACTCCTCAAATCTATGTGTTCTTGAAGGAAGATAGATATTGTTAATGCGGAAATTAGGTACGGACATTGTTATCAAAATTCAAAGGGAATGAAGTCTGTGAACTCCTCTGCCATTACATCTACAAAATATACCACTACTTCCTAAAATATATGTAATTATTGAGGCAAGAAGATCGGGGTGAAGTAATTTTGTTGCAGTTTGTGCTAGCAGACTTTTCATGTGCTACTAATTATGTAGTTGCAACTATGTAGCATTGAAAGTTGTTTTTTCACTTGCATGTTTACTGGTGAATTTTAAATTGAACTTAATAATCCTCATTTACAGAGTTTGATTTGTTAACAAAATGGGTAGACTTTATGTTAGTGTGAATTCCAATCACAAGCGTACGAAAAAATCTCACTTTAGTTGTACATGACAAACGACCCTACTGTCAAAGATGGCTGTCAATTTCTTTATATTTGCAGTTAGTTGACCAAGACAAATGCTACAAAATCTAGATCTATGCAGTTAAAGACATTAAATAGTAAATAAAATCAAGAGTTGCTCCATGCATCCAATAGTCAAGACAAGAATGTTTTTAAAGAATTTTGTATTTATGACACCTAGGAAGGGAACATAAAAAGATATTACCAGTCCCCCTCAATGGGATGGGTTCTTGTATGTCCTCAATGCTTCAGATTTAAGATCTCTCTCTTGATGGTGTAGAAAATCCAGACAATAAATGGAACTGAAGGGGAGTTCATAAGAAAAAGATAGAAAAATATGACAATGATGGAGGATCAAAGTCGGACCAAAAGTATAGATCGAGAGCGATCTTTAGGCAACAAAAGGTAGTGAATGAATGGAAAAACCCTTCTATTTATAACAAAATATTGAGTTTGTCTAGATATTGGTGCATAATTAAAGTATTATTAACCAAATCTAGATCCAAATTTTATGGAATATTTTATTTTTTTGTTGGAGGGAAAAGGAATTTGAATTTGGTCAAATCCTCTATTTAGAAATAATAAATAAATAAATGGTTTATTTATTATTTTAAGAATGTGGTTAATTAATAATTAAATAGATAGTGATTTAGATAAATGTCTTTTGAATAATCACATCATTAGGATTTTGGTCAAATGCAAAAGTCTCAAATCTAACAAAATAGTGGTTATTCAATTATTTATAAATTATTTAGTCAAATTTAACAAGGAATTTTATTTAAATAATGTTTTAAATAATTATTCTAAAAATAATAAGATAAATAATTATTTATCTAATAAATTTTCTTTGTTTTGGGGTAAATATGACCAGGAATATTAATTAAACTATTGTTTAATTAATTATCCCTCGAGGAAAATCAAACAAATAGGGATTTATTCAATATTTCCTCATGGGGTTTCCTATTTAGACCATAAAGAACTTAGTAAATTATGGATTACTAAGTTATTTTTCATAGTGAAAGAAATTTTACTAGGGTAAAATTCGTCTTACATGGTGTACTTTGGTCCATCTAATAGTAACAGGTTAGATGACCAAAAATTGGTGTAACAGATTTCACCCTAGCGTGCGAGCATTAGGAGCTAATCGTATGACCGAAGTACGTTGTAAGAACACAATCACTAGACACCGAAGGGGGAGTCAGAGAGAGAGAAATATAAGGTAGACTAAAGCGCTAGAGGACAAGACCCTAAGGAGGTGAGACTTAATGGTGCGACAAGTCTAATTTATGAGTGATTACATGTTCTAAATGAGGCAGGGGAGACATACCTATGCCTGCTACGATAACATAGTACAAAGAATAATGCGTCCAGTAAACAAGGGACTAAACTATATAGTACATGTTGGCATAAACATGAGCAGGATAAAGACATGATAATGAATTTGCCCATGCGGCCACAGGACAACGGCTAGGACTTATACAATAATAGTACATGAGATATAAGTTCAACCAAAGAGGCCTTGTAAAATAGGAAAGGGCTGCGAAAATGCGAATGATACATGAAAACATATGAGCGTTGCAAGTGGCTAGAAACAGAACCATCAAATCTATGGGTTGCATCCAAGGTTGTAGTAGAGAATTCATCTAGGGTATGTGGGGGGCTAGAACGGACACCCCCTCATATGGAGAAACATCTCACACATTTAAAGGAATCACACGACTGCTCTGATGCATCCTTTGAACCATCAAGTATACAGATCTCGATCATGCCATAAGAAGATGGAACTGAGAAATAATCAAGTCAAAGGGCAATAAAGAGTCCCTTTGCCTGATCCAAGGCACCGAACAATTGTGGGAGCTAGAACCAAGGTACACGGATCTCTAGACCTATCTTTTGGAATGAATAATTTGATGCCCACATAAGGAGGTCTACCATAGGTGAGGCAATAAGGGATCCTCAACTAAGGCACGAGAGAAAATAGTAGAGTGAAGAATAGACTAAGACCATGGATAATGGTGGAATGGGGGGTAGTGAGTAGTGGGCTGATGACTTCCCTTGTTAGAGCATAAAGGGCATGGATGACCTGGCAGCTACTGACTCAACATCAGAGGGGATAGGGGACAGAATGACTGAACGTCAAAATGTGCGACATGAGAGAGGAACAAAGAAATTGAAGGATGGAGGACTATAACGAGATACAAAGGGACTCAGGATAGACTCCATGAATGTGATGATGACTCAACTCGGATGCTCTAAACAAGGGCAACTCGGTGATGCGACCACACAGAATAGGCCTAGTGGCGACCATAAAAGTGTGAGTACAAGATGGTTACTCACAATGAAAATCGACACGAGCATGAACAAGTATGAAGGCAGAGTGGTGCCTCAAGTACAAGTGTTGCAAGTGAAGAAATTTGGTTTTGAGGTGTGGTGAAGTGACCCTTCTTTGGAAAAATGTGTCCGGGTGAAGTATCAAATCACAAAAAACTAAAGAATACCCATTTGAGAGCTCGGTGAGAAATTTCCAATGGTGCCAATGGTTTTTCAAACAGATCTATGGTTTGGCCACATTTGGCGGAAGAACAATTTGGGGTTTCTCTTATAATAAGGCATTTTCCCTCCAAATTCATTCATTTGCAAGTGTAGCTATGGTGAATGTAGAGGGGAGAAAAGGCCCTAAATCTTGTGGTGATCGTAGCGAATAAACCGACCATTGGAATTGAGATCTGTTAGTTGCAGTTAAGAGGCCTAACCCTAATCTTTTATTTCAGTGGTTTGAAAGATTATTTTAGGCACCTATGGCTCAGAAGCGAGAATCACATTCTTCTTCACGGGGGTCGAGTTGCACTTTGGGGGCAATATGCGACACGGGTAGCATCTTTAGGCAGAAAATTTCTTTGTCACCCGGGAATTACCTAAAAAGGTCGACCTATCAAAGAGAGGGAATTTTGATGTTGTTTCTTTTAGGCTGAGAGCTAGGTTTTTATGGTTGAATGTAGTTTTTCCTTTCCATACCAGAAAAATATAATGGTTTTGTGCAAATGTGCGTAGAGGTGAGGATCGGGCCCCGGAAGAGATGCCTTGACACATTATGGTCGGAGATCATGGTGTCTGCAGTGCATTGGCCATGTTTGGGGTCTTGAAGTTTGTGGAAAACCCTTTGATGAGAATTGGGGAGCCCTTGTTGGCCCAGATTGTTAGCTATTGGGATCCGAATCATGAGATCTTTATAGTGCAGGGGCACCAGATTGAGTTGACTATCCAGGATATATATTTTTTTACTGGTCTTCTACCACTTGGGATGGTGAGAAATACACATCTAGTGTTATCGTGGGGGCGGAACATTATGGAGCTTTTGGAGCACCATTGTCGACCAGGTCTCCATGTGAAGGAAAAATGGATACCGATTGGGGATCTAGAGCAGCTATAAACCCGTGTTGTGGCTGCAGCAGTGCTGCGAATTCTGGGCAACCAGTCACTCCACCACATCATTAGTGGTCAGATGATGCTTGTTGAGAGTGCGTTGCGTAGGACCTACTATGGGTGGGCCCAAATGATGATTTCATCGTTGAAACGACAATTGTCGCTATGAAAGCAGCAATTGAACCATGACTGTGCATATGGCACATTGTTTTTCTCACTCTTATTTGAGAAGATCCTGACACTTCGACCTCACATACAGATCCAGGATGGGGGCCCAAGAGAGCCCAGTATGCACCGCTGGGGGAATTTAATGTGCAAAGGGGGAGGTGGGGTAGTCGGACGAGTGTTTTGACCTGAGTTTTTCACTCATTGGGATCATATGCCACTATACATAGATGAATATCCCTGTAGTGTGATGAGTTATCGTGAGGACCCGAACTTGCCACCATCGCCTAGTCGAGTATGGGGGCCCGATGGTAAGTGACAAGTTGCTAACATTTTATGTGCATTTTAAAGTTTCAAAATATTGTATATGGTACTAATTCATTAAATTTTGGTATGCATATACAGCACCGGTAAAACATGCCGGGTACATGGGACGGCCTGCAATAGCAAGGGTTGCAGGACCTAGTGGGTCGAGGGCACCGCAATATGAGGATGTAGTGGCCCTCCTAGAAGACATCCATCGTAGATGTGAGAGGCTTCTGACTGGTGTTTCAGAGTGTGCCTGGAAAGATCTTGATGACCAGTACATAGAGCCATGTATTGGTCTACCCTCGGAGTGGTGAGGGGTCATGCGGCGCATGGCGATGGCCGGACAGGGGATGCACGATCTACAATTGCTGAAACTGAGCCATTGGCCTTGGATCCTCCAGATAGTGATTAGATGTAGGGGCATGAGGTTCCCCCAGTTTTCATTTTTTTTAACATGCTATGGGCATGTCATATGTATGAGAGTTGACGGGCTATAAAACATTTTGAATGACACATATAATGGATATGCATCATTTTATGGTTGATTGTTATTGTCTTGTGTGAAATGCATGTGACAAATGCCAATCTAGAATATTTTTTGCAATGTTATCTACATAGTGATTTTTTTCTCTAGGTACATGACTGAATGTAATGATTTCAAATTCACACATCAAAAACTTTACTCGTAAATATCTTCTAAAGAGGACATGATTATGTACATGATAGACACCATTTAATTGCATGACAAGAAGCAAGAAATCTAAAAAAAAATGAAGGTGAAGGATGTGATGGGATAGGGCATCCAATAATAAACCTCTCACTTCATCATATTTTGCCTGGTTATTGGTGGCAGTACCAATGCATACGTCGTTAGAGAGAACAAGCAAATTCAAGGGAGTAAAATTGGCCCAAGCTGCTAAGGCAAGATTCTGAGAGTAGCAAATTGCACCATCGGCATAACCGATATATAGTGTGGATGGGGGGGGTCCATATGAAAGGTGCCACAGGACAACAAATGAGAGGATGATGAACAATTTTTGCAACCTGAACGCAAGGTAGAAATCAAAAAAACACTTCTAAAGGGAGTGCTCTGGGTAGGATGTCAACCACCCACACACAAACGGGTAGGTGGTGTGTGGGAGCTGCCTTGTGGGCAGCTTGTGCTCAGGTCACGAAAGTCACCATAGACACGGATGGTGCCATTCCGCTTATGGGTGAGAAAGATAAAGTCAGGGGTGGAAAAGGTTTCCATGAGGTCGTCATCACAGTAGAAGATCAGGTGACTGGAGGAAGAGATACCACATGATGTGGCGAAGCTACCTGACTCATCATCATGAGAAGAAAGGTTCACATGTGCATGGTCACAGGGGGTGATGGAAGAACAAGCAGATAAGGGATCTACTAATGTTGAGCCTAGGGTGATCACTGAAGGGAGGTCAAGTTAAACAACAGGGGAAGTCTTAGAGGGATCTTCCACTATGGATCTCATGAATGATGATAGGTAGAGGATGGTGGTTGCAGGCTCCGGCATCTTGACATCAGGAGGGGGAATTTCAATGGGAGTGAGTAAATCCTCAAGTTGTTCCGAAGCATACTGTGCAAGTACGGAAGAGGCGGACTGGTTTTGTTCAATCTCGTACTCCCGAACTACCTCCAAAGAGGCGCGGTAATGCGTGAGGCAGGGAAAATGGTGGGTATAATGGCCATGGAGATCACAGAAAGCACAAGGTTGGTTGGTGTGAATAGTCTTGGGGTTCTTGGCTGCAGTTGAGGAAGAAATAGAGGCTTCAGGGACCGTATACTCAGGGAACGCAACATTAACCATGGGCTTGATACGAGGCAATTCGGGACAATGATGGGTGGGATGACCGAAAACATCACAAAAAACACACAGGGGGGGGGGTATGCTTTGGAGGTTGAGGAGAAGAAGGGTTTGTAGGGGAAACCTTGTCTTTAGGTGCCTTCTTGTGAGCTTTGCCCCCCTCACCTGAAGCTTTCACAACAGGAGTAGGTGCCTATTGAGGTGGTTAGGCACATAAGCAAAGGGAGGGGTCATGGCGACTGGTTGGACCGAGGTCAACGTAGTATAGGGTCTGGGATGACAAGGAGGGATAGTGGCTGGGGGATCAATGTACCAAACTGGGATCCACGAGGTCATGTTAGGAAGAGACAAGGTAGACATAACAAGTACCGAAAATACTCCAGGAGGGAGATCAAGAAATGGTATTTGACTGGAGGGGTAATGATTTGTTTGAGATAATGCTCACATTAATGTTGTGTGCTAAGTTTGGGGATTGGCTTTGAGGTTTTGTAGGAGACTGTTGAGATATTCTCTCAACCTAAATATTCAAAATTAGAATTAGTTGGATCTCACTCCAATTATATGTATCTCTGTTTATTGTGTGCAATACATTCAATTATTGTGTGTGAATCTTGTTCAATGGATGCTCTTCCAATTTCTCATATGGTATCAGAGCCTATTCTGGCTTGATTCCCTCATGGGAAGGCCAGGAAGATGTGACAGTCTAAGTCACCGATTCTCTGTAAATAAGTAGGTTACGAGAGTATTTGATTTTCTGTGAGTCCTCATTTCATTGTTGTTTCATGTATATAACTATTTTTGTAATCTTGTAGCTTGTAATTAGCCATTTACCCTGCGGAAATGGCCTGCCCTCCCTCACATTGAATCTTTGGATTTCCCATCTTATTCGTTCTGGCTTTCTCATAAGCTGAGACTTTAATATGGAAGGAACATGAACCTGCGTCGTTATGGATGACCAGAGGATTGATCTTCTCTTTCCCTCGTCACAGCAAATGGGAGAAGTAGAGGATGAGGTTCAAACAGTCGAGGGACGCGTCTTTCGCGTACTAGATGATCTACAAACCCTAAATTCGAAAGGGGCTTCCGTACCGCAAGTGGTTTCACTCGGTCCTTTTCATTTCAGGTAACCCCAACTTGCCAAGTATGAAACCTTCAAAAATAAGCTTCCAGATATACTCGTCGACAGACCCGGTCGTCCTCCCTTCGTGAAGCTCGTTGAGGACATGACACATCAAAGTGTTAAGATTTGGCAATGTAAACATTTGCATCTGGAGCATTGATCGCTGGAGGATTTGCTGAGATATCCGCATATGGTGTTAGGGATTCTAATCAAACACTGCCATTGTTCGTTATCGCAGCTGCTGAAGACTGTGCTGGGCTGAATGTCATTGAAGTTCTGAAGTCATGCATCCGTCAGAGTTTTATGTCAAATTTGTTATTTTTATATTGTTTAAGTTGTAAAGAAGAAGAAAATTTTGAACATAGTGATGTAGTTCAAGCTTGTAGTTCTTGCGTGTTCTTCGGTGCCACAAGATCATGTTACTAGTTTGATTATGTCCAGTATGTTATAAGTTGTAGAATCTTATTGTACTTCGGTGCTCCAAGATCGACAATTACAGGTTACCTTTACCTTGTGAGTTTGTAAGTGTGTAGAAAGGTCAGTTGTTTCTGAAAACATTTCGTACTTAGATCATTGTCCTATATAATTGTCGAAATTTGCTCTTCGGGGGAATTTCACAGATGGAAGTGTATCAATAAAATGGTTCAGTGTCGAGACTATCCTTCGGGAGGTTGAGAAGCGTCGGTTCTATAAAGAACGACAAATAAGGTCAGAAGCTTTGTACTTTAAATTTGTCAAATGGGAAGCTTGAATGTGTGGAGGAGAAAGAAAAGAGCGAAGGCTGGAAGATTCGAGAGTGGGTATAGCGGCGAGATGAGGCCCGGTGGAACAAAGACAAATGACAAATTTTTTAATTGTGATTTCAACGTTGTAATTTTTGAAATGTAAGCATTAAATGGGGTTGTTTGAGATAATGCTCACATTAATGCTATGTGCTAAGTTTGGGGATTGGCTTTGAGGTTTAGTAGGAGATTGTTGAGATATTCTCTCAACCTAAATCTCCAAGATTAGAATTAGTTGGATCTCACTTCAACTATATATATCTCTGTTTATTGTGTGCAATACATTTAGTTATTGTGTGTGAATTATTTTCTACGCCTGGATTCTCTTCCATTTTCATAATGGCCGTGCAAGACAACTCCAAGATGGTCAAGGCCAGGAGGAACTGTTCCCGGAGGGTAGATAGGCTCATGGATACTAGTTGCAGATGAGGGACCTTGAGGAGTGGGTTCCCGAAGGCCGAGTCAAGGTTCTAGGGCAAGTTGCGAGGGTGGGACTGCTGAGTAGTCGAACTGTACCATTTGAGGCTCGACCGGTAGACGATTGCATCATGCAAACATTCGACGAGCTGGGATCAGAGATAAGAGGGGGGAGACTAGGGAATGAACCAAGAAAAGAGGAGTATTTTTAGACTCCGGGTGAGACACTAGTTAGAGGTTCAACTATCTGTTTATGGACCACCAAAGAGATGATGAAATCATGGGAGGTCTGAAACTTCAGTTCGTAATATGTCAACTAGTCGATGGTGACAATATTTTCGTTGTGAGGAAATCACATCTTACAGTTAATGATAGATGGTACAACAGAAATCACATAAGTGTAGCTACAACCCAATAGAATGTTGTAGTCTAAGGGGGCATCAATGAATTCTACATCAACACAAACAGTCTTGCCCGCAAGAGTAATAGGAGAGTTGCGGAACAAGCCTATGGGCCGAGAAGAGTGGCCATCCCACACTCAAAGGGTGATAGTGGAAGGGGCCAACTTAGGAGATATGAGTTGCTTCCAAACCAAATAAGACATCACACAAGTGGATTTCCCCTTTTCAATGATACAATGGGAGACGTTGGCATTCTAGATCTTGATAGGGATTTGGAAGGGGACGAAAGTAGGAAGGGGAGGATGTTCTAACTGGTTAACATCAAAGGCAATCAAACAATGATCTGAAGGATCCATAACACCCATGGTATTTATTAGAGCTTTACGTTGTGAATTGAATGACTGGAGGACTTCCAACATTGAAATGGCAGCAGGGGATTGCGCCAAGTCATCTACTATACTATACGAATGGGCAGCTTTACCAAAAGCAGCGTTCGATGTAATGGTCCCTTGGGGATCTTGGTATGAACCTCTGCCTTAGGTTGAGGGATCAATAAAGTAATATTGGGTGTTGAAAGAGGCTCTATGGGACTTGAAGAAGGGGGCTCAGGGGCAGACATAGCAAGGGGCTTGTTGTACTATCGAGACTGAGTCTGAAGGTTGAGGTCAACGGAAATGGTTTGGTCATAGTTCATGATGAGAATATGGTAATCGGAGGTACCAGATGGAGGATTTTGAGTGGCCACCTAAGTTTCAGGGGGTTGGGTAGCCACGAATCCTTGCTGGGGGAAAGGATTGGTACACAATCGGTTGGATAGGTTCAGCATTAGGAGGAACCGAAGGGGAGGCTTTCTATCCTCGGGACACTGCTTGAGCTTCCCACATCTGTCACATCTCAGGTAAAAGAGGACAATTTTGGGTGTAGTGACCATAGACACCGCAACAATAAAAAGGTTTGTTCATGAGAACATGCCTATCCTGCTTGGGCTAAGTTCCTTGTTGCTAGGTTGTTGTGTTAGGTGCATTCCCTTGGGGATTGGGCCTTGGATTACCTCGGGTAGATTGGTTTTGTTTTCCTTTCCTCTTCTTTTTGGAAGTAAGAGGATTAGTCGCACCCTACTGTGCATAAAAATGAACCTACAGGGGTGGTGGCTATTATTGTAGGGGTTGAGAAGGCAAGGGAGGCTGAGGTGCTAATGTTGTCGGAGCTGGAGCACCAGGCTACGGATACGAATAATAATGAGGTTGGGTAACATTTTGGTAAATAGGCTGAGAAAAATGAGGAGGCATGTCGTATCCTAGGTACATGCTACCGAGAGGAGGAAAAGTGTTGGAGGAGCTTGCCCCTCCCTAAGGGAAACCATAACCCATGGGAGGATGAGTGTACGAATTAGAAAGGGCTCCAACCATACTGTCAGCAGCATGGGATACACCTGGTGCATTGGAACCACCGGGTCTATGGAGATCAGGTAAGAAGGTATAAACATAACTAGACTGTGCATAGCTCAGGTCATATTTTAATGCAATCTGGAGGGAAGCTTCTTCGGTCTGAGGGAAATGAGATGCGACATCTTTGCTAATAGAAGGCAAAAGGGATCTGAGAAACCAGTCCATGTATACATGGTCTTCAAAGGTAGGGACTCGACATAGGATCTTTCTTCTCTTCCATTCCTGGACATGATCGGATAGGCAGGTCACAGACAATTAACAGAAAGAGGTCAAAATTTTGATACCAGTGTCATAATGAAGGGAAAGCTGGAAGTAAGACAGAAAATCCCTGGCAAGAGTCGCAAAAGTAGTATGAGAGGAGGAGGCCTCGTCAACATACCACTTGGAAGCTTCTCTAGTAAGCGTACTCTGGAACAATCGAGGATGGACAAAGTCATCAATGATGGAGTTAGAAGAACACCACATGTGGAAATATTGAACATGGTTTCTAGGAGCCTCTCCAGCAAGAATTTCGAACTTGGGGATGTCTGAAGGGAGCTTGGTTGGCATAGCAAGCCAACCAGGATCATGGTGTATGGGTTCATTGATCAACTGGTTAAAATTGAGAAGACTGAGGCCTACCATAAAAGGGAGCAAGGGAGCAATCAGGATAGATCCTGTTGCAGTCCCACTAGTAGTATTCCCAACATTAGGGTCGGGGCTACCACCAGCGTTAGGTCCTGAACCAGATATGGTGAAGGTGTAGGAGCAGAACCGGGGATAGAACCATAAGGGGAACTCAATGAACCAGAAGCAGAGTTAGGAATGGGGACTCGGTGGAGGAATAACTATAATCCTATGTAGAGGAGTAATTCTTCCTATCGGAAAATAAGCATGAAGGCCAAGAAGTCTCTGAGATAAATGCCTTGGGGGTGCAATGATGGAAAAATAGACACAGATCACAGAAGGAAGAGAAACCAACAAGGGCAAGAAGGTGTAGGATCAAATGATTACAATGTCGAAACAAGGGCAGGGAGGTGTTGGATCAATTGATTACAATGTTATAGTCTTGGACTTATGATGTAAACCAGATGCTCTTCACTTAGGGTGTGTGTGTATGTGATAAGTGCATTAATTTTAATTAAACCCAGAAGTGTGTAGAGAAAAAAATTAAAAATGTGTTGTATAACTGTAAATAAATATGAAAATAACAGTAAATTAAACTGCATATAATAGAAAATAAACAGCTAAAGATGTATCAATTTAAACCCAAGGAGGAGGGCTTCCCAACAACTAGTATACGGGTGGGTAAAATCTAGTCAAAACACACAAAAATGCCAATGGATCTAAATTCGGGAGGGATAGGGATCTAAAGGTCATATCTCTTGGAAGTAGGTGCAAAAAAATGCAAAAAACCAGAGGGAAAAGTGCTGCAAAGGAGGTGGCAAAAGGCTACAACCTGAAGGGAAATGGAGGGGACCCTAGAGGAGGACCAAAAAAACTGAAAAGAGGTGTTTTGGATGGATGAATAACCAATATAAAAAGGATCTAAAAGTATAGGATCAAATCAGAAAAAATGGTTGAACACAGAGAAATCTCAGACAACCTGCTTCAGCTAAACTCCTCCTGAAAAGGTGGAAGCATACTAAAGCCCTAGGGGGCTTGGTTCCTACTTCAATGAGTAAAAAAAAGCAAGTACAGGTCCAAGGTGGGTGGAGAGGGAGGTCAGAAAACCATGAACAGTAGCCTAGATAAACCCAGAAAAATCACAGAAAAAATCCCAGAAAAAGGACAAGTCGTAAGTTCTGACCTGTTTTCCACTGAGGTCACAGTTTTCTGGTAGTTTTCCACTACCTTAGAGGTTAGGTCGTAGGTTTTGGCCCAAAAAGTGTGACCTGCACTTCCGGCCGTCTCAGGAGCAAGTTTTAGAAAAAAGTGTCTTCTCAGCTGCGGATGATACCTGTCGCCTGCGTAATAGGCCCATAAACACACAAAAGTTAGAATTTTTATTGTTTTCGGGTTTTAAAGGTTAAAAAAAACATCAAGAAAAGAATTACAAGAAGATGAAGAAAAACCCTATGGATTGAAGCATCTGGCCATGCAGGGATCTAAAAAACGATAGCAGTCGTAATTGTAAACACTTGTGGAGTCACTAGTTGTTAGTGTGATTTCTAATCACAAGCATACGAAAAAATCTCACTTTAGTTGTGCATAACAAACATCCCTAACATCAAAGATGCCTGTCAATTTCCTTAGGTCTGTAATTCGTTGACTAAGACAAATTCTACAAAATCCGGATCTATTTAGTTAAAGACATTAAACATCAAGTAAAAGAATGAGTTTCTCCATGCATCCAATAGACAAGACAAGAATATTTTTAAAGAATTTTGTATTTATGACACCTGGGAAAGGAACATAGAAAGATGTTCCCAGTCCCCCTCAATGGGATGGGTTCTTGGTTCTTGTATGTCCTTAGTGCTTCAGTTCTAAGATCTCTCTCTCTTGATGGTGTAGAAAACCCAGACAAAAATGGAACTCAAAGGAAGCTCACAATCAAAAAGGTAGAAAAATATGACAATGATGGAGGACCAAAGTCAGACCAAAAGTATAGATCCAGAGCAATCTTTAGGCAACAAAAGGTAGTGAATGAATGGAAAAACCCTTATATTTATAACAAAATATTGAGTTAGTCTAGATATTGGTGCATAATTAAAATATTATTAACCAAATCTAGATCCAACTTTTATGGAATATTTTATTATTTTTGTTGGAGGGAAAAGGAATTTGAATTTGGTCAAATCACTTTATTTGTAATTAATAAATAAATAAAGGATTTATTTATCATTTTAAGAATGTGGTTGAGTAATAATTAAATAAATAGTGATTTATTCAATTATTTATAAATGATTTAGTCAAATTTAACAAGAAATATTATTTAAAATAATGTTTTAAATAATTATTCCTAGAAAATAATAAGATAAATAGTGATTTATCTAATTAATTTTCCTGTTTTGGGTTAAATATTACCAATAATATTAATTAAAATGATGTTTAATTAACTATCAATTGAGGAAAATAAAAAAATAAGGATTTATTCAATATTTCCTCATGGGGTTTTCTATTTAGACAATAAACAACTTAATAAATTATGGAATGCTAAGTTATTTTTCATAGTGAAAGCAATTTTAATAGTGTAAAATTGGTCTTACATTGTGTACTTTGGTCCATCTAATAGTAACAAGTTAGATGAAAAAAAATTGGTGTAACACTTTATGGAGTAGTAAAGTTACTGAATACTCTAATGCATTCTAATGTGGAAAATACAATTATGATTGACAAAGTCATTCTCATAGACATTCAAACTTGTTTGAAAAATGTACAAGAGAAGATGGTTTTTTTGCAGCTTGAAACACAGTTACAACAAGATGAGTTACAACATCATAAGCATCATTCTGAAATTTTTTTTGTTCAGAAAATTGAGACAAACTCCCATTAGCAACAATAAATTTTTCAGATCACTCAGCCCAGTATAAGAGCAAAAGTGAATGCAGAAGAAAAAATCCATCCTGCACTTCCCAAGCCCATTATCAAACCTTCGGAAAATATTTTCCATAACAAGCATAGAACAAGTCTTGGATATGACAAGGAGGTGTCCTTCATATTCTAGAATACTCCAAGCCCATCAAATTTCAGTGTGTCGGACTTCTTCATGATAGATCACCTTCGATTATTCCATATTTTCCTCCTCTTCCACAACAATCACAACATATTATGAAATTCCAACACTATGACCGAGTTGGCCATATGAAATATCATTGTTTTTATCTTCGTCCTTGTAAGACCTATCATAAAACCACTCATTCTTCAAACAGATGCTTCAAAATCAAGCCTCCTACAAGAACAAATATTCATATTGGATGGATCGGTTCTTGGAAATGGGATACAATAGCCAAGAATATGTATTAGTCATATGTGAAAATTTCTTAGAGAGTATTAAAATTATTGTAGTTGATTTTTCGCCATCATCTCACCTTTATCTGACAAGGGGGGAAATGATGGCCATCTACAAGTTTCAAAGACACATCAAGTGAGCCTAAGCCACAACCTACCATTCCAGATTCAAAGTTGTAACAAAAGACACAGAAGTTCAAGTGAGCCTGAGCCACAACCTACCATTCCATATTCATAGTTGTAGCCAGAGACACAAATTCCCATGAGCATGCCTTTGGTTGGTGGTCAGTCTTAAACCATCTATGTGAGGTTGAGTTTCTTCATATTCAAAGAATTTGGGAGACTTCCTCTAGTAGAATACTTCGACATGTTTCCATTTTTGGAGGAGTTCCAAGAAATGCATCAAGTGTTCCAAAGTTGGTGGTCATCCTCTAGCAGAATAACTCATCTTCTTGCCAGATTTGGAAGAGTTCCGAGAACTACACTCAGCGTTCTAGTGTTGGTGGTCATAACTAAACCATCTCCTTATGCCAACATTTCAGAGAGCTCATTTAGCCTAGTGTTTACATGCATACTTTTCAGATTTGTATTACAGCTCTCTTCTTGGACTCATACATATCCCTTCGGATTAAGGGGGGGAATGTTGGACACCTAATCCACTAAGGGTTTAGGTGTGTGAAATGGAAACTCAAAGGAAGTCCAAGAGACCTTAGAATGAGGAATCTAAGAGTCACAATGAATGTAATAAAAATGTACATCTGTGCCAATAATATATTATTCACGCTCATCTCTCTTATTCGTGTGTGTTTACCATGCCTTGTGTTTAATAGGTTGTTTTAAAGTAGGTCATTGGTTCTAGTTTCTAGGAAATCAACCATTCAGGGTTATTGTCCCCGCTAGCTATCAAAACCAAAATCAAGAAGAATTTTTTCAATGAATAAGGCTTTATCAAGAGAATTCATCAAGATATTAAAATATTTCAACAATAGGACAAGCATAAACAAATACGGAGAAATAATGGTGGTGTCGTCGATTCAAGTCTTCAGGTGTCAAATTATTCGGGGTTTTGATTGCGCTAAATTACAATGTCATGAGGATTTTGTTGAAGGAGGTCACCCTTTCTAGTTTGCAAATGAACAACCATTCAGGGTTACTACCTCTTGTAGCCTTTGAAACCAAAATCGAATGACCTCTGCAATATTAGCTCAAATCAACTGAATCTAATAATGTGAATTAAAAAAACCAGAAGACATATGCATGCAGACAAATGTATTCATAATTACCATGTAAACAACAATGCAAACACAAGTAGGTAGACAAATATATTCATAGTTAACACGCGAAAAATAATGGACAGACATGTTGCAACTCAAGATACACGATGGCCTCAACTCCACATAAACGATGTAGCAACACGATGCATGGTAACTCCAAATTAATTTTTACACCAATTTTTGGTCATCTAACCATTTACAATTAGATGGATCAAAATAAACTATGTAAGACCAATTTTACCATAGTATAATTGCTTTCACTATAAGAAATAATTTAATAAACCATAGTTTATTAAGTTATTTTCGGTCCAAATAGAAAACCGTCCAAATAGAAAACCCCATGAGGAATAATTAAATTAATCCTTATTTATTTGATTTTCCTCTAGGAGTAATTAATTAAACCTTGGTTTAATAATATTCCTGGTCACATTTAACCCAATTAATGAGGAATAATTATTTATCTTATTATTATATAGGAATAATTAATTAAATCATTATTTAATTAATATTCCTTGTTAAATTTCACTAAATCATTTAGGAATAACAAAATAAATCATTATTTGTTAAATTGTTGCTGAACCCCATCCTTGAAATGATAAATAAATCATTTACTTGTTTATTATATCTAAATAAAGTGATTTAACCAAGTTAAATTGCTATTCCCTCAAACAAAATATAATCAAATATTCCAAGAAATTAGATCGAGATCTTGGTTAATAATATTTTGTTATGCACCATTATCAAGGATAACTCAATATTTTGTTATAAATAGGAGGGTTTTCCATTCATACCTTTGATTCTTTTATCATGGTCTGACTTTGATCCTCTCATCATTGTCATACTTTGATTCCTTTTATTTTATTTTTGCTTATTGAGCTCCCTTTTAGTTCTACATCTCTTGGGTTTTATACACCATTGAGAGAGAGAGACTTTGAAGCTAAAGCATTGAGGACAACCAAGAACCCATCGCATTAAGGCGGCCTGGTAACATCATTCTCTGTTCCCTTCCCAAGTGTTAAAATTATATAAAAATTCTTTATAAATATTTTCTTCTCCATTGTATATTTGGAGAAACTCATATTTCATTTTACTGTTTAGCTACTTTATTTGCATAGATTTGGGATTGTTTTGAATTTTTTTCGACCATCTATTGTAGATCTAAAGAAGTTAGAAATCCTTCTTTGTTATTGGGGGATTTTTTTCATATGCAGCTAAAGTGATCTCTTTTCATACACTTGTGTTAAGAATTTATTCTAACAATTGGCGACTCTACAAGTTTTTATTCAGATTCCTGTGTGACCATCTGCTTTAGTACCTATAGTTTTTATTTAGCTATTTTTTATCCTCTTAATGTTTTTTTTAACCTTTTATGCCCTAAAATAGTAAAAAATCCAACTCCAAAGTGTTTATGGGTGTTTTTCATAGGTAACAGGTATCAGCCACACCAGCAATGGCAAATTTTTCCACAACGTGTTGCTCGAGACTCCTGGAAGTGTAGCTCACAATTTTTAGCCTAGAACCTGCAAGTTCAGGGTTAGGTCACACCTGTTGGGCCCAGATCCGTGATTTCAGTGGCCTACAGGTCAGTACCTATGAGTTGCAACTTTTTTGGGATTTTTTCTGTCATTTTCAGAGTTTTCCGCAAGCACTATTCAGGGTTGTCTGACCTATGTCTCCGCTTTTCTTAGGCATGGATATGATATTTTTTATGTTTGAAGTAGGAACAACTCTTCTTAGGTTTCAAAAGATGCTTCACCTCCGTTAGCCACCTATGAACCCTATGAATTTTTTTACAAGAAAAGAGGTGGCTAAAATGTTTTGAGCCTTCAAGAAATACATTTCCTCTGAAAACATATCATTCTTGAAGCCTCCATGTGTATTTTCCCTTTGAAAAATCTTCGCTGCTATTTCCATTGTGTCTCCATTGCTTTAAAGAAGAATGCTCAAAAAGGCCTTCTGTAATTGCCCATTATCACTCATTTCCCCTCATTTTCATTAAACCTCCTTTCATCCGTTAAACTCTCTTTTTGCCCCTCTAAATACCTCCAAAATCCTTCTAAACCTCTTAAAATCCCTTTACAGGCTTAAAACCCCTTTTTCCCCTCTACCAAAACCCCCATTTGGCCTTAAAAAACACTAAACAGGCCAAAATCCCCTTTTTCACATTATAGGCTTAAGCCCCTTTGTACCAAATTTCCCAATCCAAGCTTCCCACCATACAACCATCGCCGAGACTAGGCGCTAAACCATAAACCCACAGCGCTTATCATTTACCCAGGTTTTGGGTAAGCACATTTTCGTTAACCGCATTTCCCCGATACAATGGAGTTTTGGTCTCCGTAGACCCATGTCCACGGCTACGCTGTCTCTCATCGCGCCTATCGTTTCTCCCCATTCACCCCTCCGATTACATGTGGACCGTCGATATGTTTCTATACCCACCCGCTGGTCGTCCACACACATCCGTCGCAACGCCCGAACGTGTTTGCCCTTGACGTGCGCCGATTGAAAGTTTCGATTTGATCCGAGCCGTCCATCTCGCATGATCCAATCCGTTCGCATTACTCCTCACCGACCCATTTGCTCCCATTTCCCCCTCGGTTCAAATCTCCACCGTTGATCCTTTCGACGATTCCAACAACCCCGATGTAATCACAAGTTTAAAAAATTGAATTTTCGACCCCCCGCCTCCCTCCGATGCGATTGGATCTCCGTCGTTGATTCCTTCGGATCCAACGACTCTTGTTCATCCCTCCCATTTACTTACCCCTTTGCCTTCCTTTCTCCCTTTCAATCCTGACCATCCACTCCATAGATTTGACGGCCAGGATCAAACCCGCCTTTGACGTTCCACCGTTTAACCGCCAGCGCATCTTTCCTCATCGTGCTCCATCCTCCGCCGTCCGATCTTTTCGCTCCATATCCGACGGTCCACACGCATATCATGTAAATCTTCTGTCCGAGCTTTAACGTTTCAAAGTTACGTGATGAAAGCGGTTTTTGAGGGGACACGTGTCTTACAACGACCTATATCGCGTTTTTTCTGAGAATTTTCTAAATCGCTCAGAAGCAGCGCAACATCGGCGGTTTTACCTTCTAAACCACCTTCATCCCCTTTGCTCCCACAGCCTCCGTCATCGATCTCAGCCGTCCATCTGATCAGATCTAACGGCTCACAGTTAATCGCCCTCCGCCCGCCGGGTCCCACCATCCAAAGGCCCTGCTTTCATTCATTTTTCTCCATTTCCTTTGTATTCTGCCCAAGCATTAAACTTTGGGTTTTACACTAAATCTTATTTCTTCCGCCCCACTTACTATTAACACCTCCATTCGTGAATCCTGACCGTTGATTGCCATTTCCACATCTAATCCAATGGTCTGCGACCTTTTCACACTAGACCTCTGTTAGACCATTCTTCCACTATTCTGCAAAGATTTTTACCCGTTTTCACCGTATTCCCATTCCGCCACCATTCCACAAAGCCTGTCAAAGATTCCCTTCCGACTTTTTCGGTTTTATAACGAGCTAGAATATTTTGCGGTGATTGCGTATAATGAAACGCACCGCCCGCGCGCCCGCGCTCACCGGTGGATCGAGAGCGTGTAGAGACCATCACAGCCGTAAAGTGTATCGGCGAAACCGCATCAAAGGATTAATGCCTATTATTGGAGATTAATGATTTTGATCCAAAGATTAAAGGATGAAACATGCTTGAAGACCAAGACAGATATTAAGCCTAACTGTGCCTAAAACACCTTAACACAGATCTGAAAGTGAATTAAAAGTGTTTAGGAAAAGACAAATACATCTATCAATCAGAGAAAGCCTCCACCACCACAGCCGAGGCCAATTGAACCCTCTCGAGCACCAAAGGCCAACCTCTCCTGCTACCAAAGGACACCTGCAGCCTCACAAAAATAAAATAAGGCCTATTTATTGACAAAGCAGAGGATATTTGCCTAAAGACAGCTGAACAGTTATTTTTGACTGTCAGCAGAGTCATGTTAAAGATAAGAAGCAACCCAGAAGTCATTCTCTTCATCCGTTAAGCCTCAAAGAATAGAAGCAGTAGTTATGAAAGTATAGGAAACCTGCAGACTATATATCTGCCTTACTTGTTCCAAAGGTCAAAGATAGATAGCTAGAGTACAAATACAAGAAAAGGACCATTTAATGAAGTGTGGAACATGTCATTCCTTATCCATCAAGCCTCCCAAAGGCCGAGAAACATTAAGTTCTTCATTTAATTGGGCCAACTATCTCTTCTACTACTTCACTTCCTGATTCACCTATAAGTATTCATCGAAAATTCGTTGTTGTGGTGGTTGTTGCTGTTACTGTAGGGATTCATTTGACTGTTAGAACAGTTTTGGGGGAAAGTAGCTGAGAATTTTGTAATTTAGTAGGCTGGGAGGAGAAAGTTTGGACTGTATTAGCCATTGAGCTCGGTGTATGTGACTGGTTTTTCACATCAATCAATCAAGAAATTTCACAGGATCCTGGTCTATATTACGGGTGATGTTTCCTTTAATTATTTCATGTTTAATCATGATGTTCATACTTCTATGATAATAATCAGTAAATCAGGCTTAGGATATACCCTTGCATGGTACCCTAATGCCCACTGCTCTTCTTGTCTTTGATGTTTTCTTCTTTATGTGTATCTGAGAGCAAATTCGTGTAATTTAACCAGTTAAGGATGTTGGTCTAGCCCATGCTTACTGAAGTGGGAGTTCGGGGTTTGCTGCTTGGATGTTCTTTTTGGGTTTGAGCTGGAAGAATTGGGATACCGGGGATTTAGTGTAAGCCCTGTCCATCAAACTTTTTCCAGCCAGATTGGCCTTTCTAATATCCCTTCGAGTGGAGCACAAAAGTATCAAGGCGGGTGCGTTTCCGATCCTAGGCCTTGTTTCAGAGCAACTCAGTCTCGTTTTTCCTTGGAGAGCAAGCAGGCCTGGAGTTAAATGACCTCTGACCTGATCTTAAGCTACCCTTTGTGTCTTTCCTTTTCACTCCTTAATGTTCCATTCCACCATCTATCTAAAAGATTCTTTAGTATAGATGACTTTCCCTATGGAAAGCCTTGGTTAGTTGTTATGCAAGTAATCCCCTTTCATGACTCCATAGCCCAATGGACGGCACGTTCCTAACCTATCCTCTTTTTCCAAAACATCCTGTTGCTTTGTTCCTTTCATTCCATAACCTTCTCAGTTAATGATCTCCAACCAACCCAACAACCAAATCATTTAAAAACCCTTGTGCTTCATAGCTAGCCTAATACCTCATTTTGAGCTTCAAAGATATATCATTCTTTGTATTTATAGAGAGATCCCTCTCTGGATCCAGGAGGGCTAGATCCTGAGGTCCCAAAGTGGTTTGATGTTGTCTTATCTTTTGGTATTTCCAAATCTTCCAAAACATAGGAACCCCAACACGCCCTTTAGGAAGGGTTTAGCTGAGTAGGTAGTCTGAGATTTTGCAGTGCTTTCAGCCATTGTTTAGGGTCTGATATCTCTTTCTTTTAGATCCATTTATATCAGTTATTATCTCATCCAAAACTCCCTCTTAAGTCTTATCTTACCTTTCCCTAAGGGTCCCTCTTATTTCCCTTAGGGTCTTAACCTATCGCCTCCCATTTTGCAACAGTTTTCCCTTTGGTTTCTTGTTGTTTTATGGACCTCTTTTCAACAGATATAAGTCATTATATCCCTATCCCTTAGACCTTAGATCTTTTTCCCACCGTGTGTGTTTTGAGTCAATTTTTCCTGCCTCTTAGAACAGTTGCTTGGGAGCCCTTATTTAGATTGAATTTATGCATCTTTAGTTATTTATTTTACTGTCGTTTTAGTTTTATTTAAAATTATACAACATTTCTTTATTTTTCTTTATACACAACCCTATGGTCTTCATTGAAATTAACGCACGGATTGCACACACACACACACACACCTAAAGCAAAGAGCGCTTGGTTTTCACCGCTAAGCCAAGACATAAACATCATAATTAAATTATCTGCCCCTCTGCGCCTTTCTTTATCTCTCTTCATTATTGGGTTACTTGGGTCTTTCTATCATTGTGCCCTAAAGGATTTTATCTCGGAGGCTCCTAGGCTTTCATCCTCATTTTACATTACAAATAATTACTCCACCTCATAGACATCGAGTTAGTCCTCCGCTGAGTCCCTATATCGACTCTGATTCTGGTCCATCAGGCCCTCACTCTGATTCTAAACTCGGTTCTCCTCTACCTCATTCTCCCACCATGTGAGGTGCCAATATAAGTATTGATCCTCGAGCTGGTGGTAGCCCAGGCCCTAAATCTAGAGCTTCTAGTAGTGGAACCAATACGGAAACCATCCCAGCTACTCCCTTGCTACCTTTTATGGTAGGTTTGAGCCTCCCCAATTTCATATAGTTAATTAACGACCTTATACACCATGATCTGGGTTGGCTTGTTATGCCAACTAATCTTCCTTCTAACATCCCTAAATTCAAAGGAAATGCTGGAAAGGATCCTACTAATCATGTTTTCTCCTTTCACATGTGGTTTTTGTCCAATTATATCACTGATGACTCTATCCATCTTCGGTTATTCCAGCGCATGCTCACTAGAGACGCTACAAAGTGGTATGTCAACTAGGCCTCTGCCTCTCATTCCACTTTTGCGACTCTTTCTAAAGTGTTATTTTCCTACCTCCAATTACCTCTCCAATATGATACTGGTACAGAGTTGTTGACTGCATTCTGTCGACCTTCTACCACCCGCCTTTCTGACCATGTCTAAGAATGGCGTAAAAGGAGAAGCTTACGTCGAGGTCCCACAATCGACGACCGTGTCTATATAGATTGGTTTCTCAGAACTCTTTTACCTTCTATTGGTAAATATGTCGCATTTAACTTTCCTTAGAAAGAGGAAGAAGTTCTCCAAATAGCATTGAAATACGACTTGATCTACACACAGTCTGGTTACGTTTATACTGTCTTCTCGGAACTTCCTAGGCCTAGTGGTGCCAATGCACCTGGGGCATCTCACATTGTTGATAGTATTGTTGGATATCTTTCACATCCATATACTCATCCTTGCATGGGTTATGGTTTCCTTTAGGGAGGGGTCATCTCCTCTAGCACTAATCCCCCTCCCCGCAACATGTATCCAGGACAAAGCACATTTTCCCCATTGCATCAACCGATGCCAGGGCCTATGGTTGCTCAACCTATTTACCCCAATTTTTCTCAACCTCCTTTTATCCTTATCAACAACCTAGTGCTCCAACCCCTTTGGCATTAGTGCCCTAGCCTCCTATGCCTTCTCAACCTCCGCTGCAGCATCCACCTCCCCCTCCGAGTCAAGTGTATGCGCAGTAGAGTGTGATCGATCCTCCAAATTCCAAGAAAAAAGAGGAAAGAAAACCAAAATCAACGCACACAAGGTAATCAAGGGTGCCAAGGGAACCCGCCAAACACTAACAACCAGCAACATGGAAATCAGCCCAAGCAAGACAGGACTCTTTGTATGAAAAAACCTTGTTCTTGTTGTGGTGTCCATGGCCATTATACTCATGATTTTCCCCTTTTACCCCAAATGCGTCAGTTATGGGAATCACAATCAACATCATAGGAAGCCATGCTTTCGGCTCCTCCAAATACTACGCTTGTTCAACCAGTTTTTTTTAATAATCCTTTCCCTTAGCAAGGATATGTGGCTACCCAACCCCCTCAAGGTCAAGCTGCCACTCAACCCTCACAGTCTAGTACCTTTGATTACCAGATTCTCATGATGATTTCTGAAGTAGTTAATACCACTTATGTCCACCTTCAAACTCAGTCACGTCAATATGGCAAGCCACCTACTCCGTCTGCAACTGAGTCTCAAACAAAATTTTCCATAGAGTCCAATTCGACACTGAATTCCCCTTTAAATATCCCTCGGCCATAGGAAGAGATCATTCCCAAGATCCCCAAAGGGCCATTATGCCGAACTGTTGCTTCCGCCAAAGCCGCCCACAATTACAACATAATAAATGACTTAGCACAATCTCTTGCTGCTATGTCAACACTGGAAGTCCTCTAGTCGTACCTTTCACAACATAAAGCTCTATTACATGCTTTGGACATTGTGGATCCTTCAAATGATCGTCTGATCATCATTGATGTTGAAAATTCATAACACCCCCCCTACCTTCATCCTTCGCCTCCCAAATACCATTCAATATTCGTAATTCCCTTGTCTCGCGATGTATCATTTATGAGGGCACATCCGCCTGCATGATGTCTACCTCTATTTGGAATAAACTCGGATCACCTGATTTAGCTCCATACACCATCACTTTGCATGCTTGGGACGATCACTCTTCTCATCCCCTTGGCATGTATAATAATTGTCCAATAACTCTTGTGGGAAAGATTGTTTTTATTGACATTGAAGTCATTGATTCCCCCTTGGATTACAACATCCTTTTGGGTCATAGATGAACCTATGAAATGTCTCTTGTCGCATCTATGATTCACCGTAATATGTGATTTCCTCACAATGGAAAGATCGTTACCATTGATCAGTTGACATATTATGAACCGAAATCTCAGATCTCCTCCGAGTCTATCATATATTCGATGGTCAATAAAGAAGAAGTCACACCTCTTACCAATGTTTCATCTGGTGTCTATAAATATTCCACCTTACTTGGTGCATTCCCTGGTCTCCCCCCTCTTGTCGCAGATTCGAGTTCATCGAATGTTTACATGATGAAATTGTCTCGGATTAGCCATAAGCAGTCCGGTTCAACCACCGAGCAACCTACGCCTTAGCAAAATTCTAGTGGTCACACGATGGAGCTTGAATGCCCTTATTTTTAAGGACCTTTATCCTCTTCTAGTGCTTCTTCCACTCCTTTTCAACCAAGAACGGCTCCCCCTAGAATTAACTAGTTGGGAGCCATTCCGCTAGGACATTAACCCTCTGGTCAGATACTGTTTCTCACTCCCCCCTTTGGATTCTATTCGGTGCATGTTATGACTACGTTGACCCTTCCCAATTTTACCATAGGGATCCCAATCTGATACATCGATCCCTCAGCCAAAACCCTGCCTGGTCTGCTAAAACCTTATACCGCTTTGACCCTGGTCAAACCAGTCGCCATGAATCCTACCTTTTCCTTAGTGCCTTAGCCACCTCAATAGGAATCTACTCTTATTGTGAAAGCATCTGGTCAGGGGGGCAAAGATAGAAAGAAGGAACCTAAGGGTAAGGCTACCCAAACAACTCCTTCTCATCCTAGGCCTCCAAAGAAGTCACCTTTGTGCGCTTTGTGTGATGTTGTTGGGCATGCCACCCAAAATTGTTTTGAACTCCCTCTTCTCAAACCTGTGGTCAACAAAACGTTTCTTGAATCAGATATCCTAGAGGTCCATGTTACCTTACCCGATTCATCGAATAAAATAAAAATTTTGCGCACGAACCACTCTTGTGATTTGTGTGATCTTTATGGCCACTATTCTCACATTTTTCCCTATCTTGATGATTTCCATGACACCCTTGAGGTTGTTCGTAAAATCAAGTCCGAACGTAGTTGATCATGTACTCCTCTACATGTGCGGTTGGCTCAGCCCGAACCAGAGGACATTTATTCACCTATTGTGACACCTCCCCCTATGTCGAGATGACGAAGCCTTCGGCCACTATCCTCTATCTGTCATAATCCATGAGATCCTTGGCAGAAAACCCCTATGGGGCATTCCCTAATGTTTTGACTGAACCTCCTTCGGCGATCACCTTGGGCTCAACATTGGTAGATGTTTCATCTACTATATCTGTGTCTGCCCTCCATAGCAATGTATATGTGAACCATATCTCTCATGATAATGCATCAGGTATCCGCGCTACATCATGTGGTATTTCTTCTACCAATCCCCCCATATTTCATTCCAATGAAGACATTATGGAGGCAAAGAACACCCTTGACTTTCCTTGGGATGACATGCACCATCATGCGTACTTCCTTCCATAGTAGTCCCTTGACCAATATGTTTTGGATTCTAATGACTTCATCTTAGATGAGGTCGATCGGTTTAGAAATCCCATTCGTGCACCTGATGCTTTCGAAGAAGAAAACATTTCCTTGGGGGTACACCGTGCGCCAGAAGAAATGGAGGCTTACACCAAGCTACTCAAATAATTCCATAATTTTTCCACCAAGTCCTATTTAGAGATGCTCGGACTGGATCTAGTCAATGTCAAACACCATATCGACACATGGGCTAATGCCTACCCTGTCTGTCAAAATTTGAGACACATTCTTCCTTCTCGACAAAAGGCTCTCCAAATCGCAATCAATAAGATCAAGCAGGATGACTATTCCTATCCCATTCTCAAGAAAATAGGCACTATATGTGTCTATATGGTCTTTCGTGACCTGAATAAATCTTGTCCCTAAGACATCTTCCCTACACCATGTATTGACCATATCCTTAACAAGTGTAAGGAGCATAGAAATTTTACCCATAGCATCCCCCATGCGTGTTTTATTTCTGTCATGCATTCAGGTTACTTGAATTTTCTATTCATCATCATATTTTCTTGTGACGCATTTCATATGGATCCTTCATCCACACCGTACATCAGCAATTTCGATGGTGTAATTCACTACGCGCGTGGGATTCAGCCTCCTGCCAGCCTCGCCATTTTTACCCCCACACATTCATTAATCCTTTCCAACAGCGTATGTAGGATCTGCCACCAATAACCAGACCGAATATGATGCAGTGATAGGTTTGTTAGTCGATACCCTTGATCAATGCATCCTTCATATTTATGTTCGTTTAGATTCCCTGCTACTTGTCAGACAATTGAATGGTGTTTATCGTGTGCATAACCATGTCATTTTTAGAAGATATCTATGAGTGAACCTCTTAATGCATGAATTTGAAACTATTACATTAATTCATGTAACTAGAGCCCAAAATCACTATGTAGATAGCATTCCAACAATATTCTAGATTGGCACTTTTCACATAAATTTAATACAAAACAATAACAATAAAAAAATGGCGACCCACATACTCTTCATATATAAAAAGATGCATATCCATAATATGTGTCCACAAAATCATAAATGTTTTGGAGTCCTCTACTCTAATACATTTACCATGCCCATAGCATGTTACAAAAATCAAAAATAGGGGCACCTCATGCCCCTAAATCTAATCACTATTTGGAGGGTCTCGAGCCAATGGCTTGGCTCCTGCAGCCCACATATCCCGCATACCCTGCCCGACCATCGCCATGTGCCGCATGACCCCTCGCCACTCCGAGGGTAGGCTGACACATGCCTCAATGTAGCGATCATCTAGATCATGCCAACCACTCTCTGATACCTTGATCATCAATATCTCACATCTATGATTGACGTCCTCCAATAATTCCTCTAAATTCACTCCATCAGCTCCTCTAGCTAAATTAGACTCTACAACCCTTGGTGTTGTGGGTCATCCAATATACCCGGTTGGTTTCACTAATTCTATATCTGCATACCAAAAGTAATGAATCAGTACCATATACATCATTCTAAAACTTTAAATGCATCATGAAATATAAAAACTTGTCACTTACCATATGGTCCCCATGCTCTATCGAGCGAAAGTGGCAAGTCTGAGTCCCCCTGCTAGCTCATCCCACTGTATGGATAGTCGTCTTTATACATAGGAATTTGGTCCCAATGTATGAATAACTCGGGTCGAAAGACTCAACCGACTCCCCCACCTCTTCCTCTCCACAGTAGTTTCCCGGGCGCATTCGGCCCCCGCGGCCCCACAGGCCCCCGCGGCGAGACACACACACGGGTTCATATTGGGGGATATATAATGAGGAAAAAATAACATAATATATTGGGGGATATATATGGGGTAAAGGGTTTTTATAATGGCAGGTATAAAAAATGGAACTCAAAGTTAATGAAAAAATTTAAAGGGGTATAAAAAATGTTAATGGAAAAATGGATAACTATAATATATAGTGAAACTAGGGGCTTTTTAAATTGGGAAGGCGTATTGGGTTTATATTTGTAGGGGGTTAAATAATATGATTTTTAAAAGGATTTTCCAATATGTACTCAAATTAAGGGTATTGTTTAATATGCTATGATCGCACGTGATATGTTAGAGGTTTATTGACTGAAGCCTCCCGTGGCGGCCCTCATCCTAGATCTGCACATGAGGTCGAAGTGTAGGGATATTATCAAAGAAGAGCGAGCATAACACTATACCAAAAGCACAATCATGGTTCACTCGTCGTTTGCATATCGACGACTATCATTTAAATTACATCAACATCATATGGGCCCACCCATAGTAGGTCCCACTCAACACACTCTCAACAAGCATCATCTACCCTTCGATGATGTGGTGGAAGGCCTGGTTTCCCAAGATCTACAACACTGTTGCGGTGATAACCCAAATCTCTAGTCTCTCTAGATCTCTGATCAGTATATCTGTGCCCTTGACATGAACATCTGGTGGATAATGGCATTCCACAAACTTTGAAATATTTTGCCCTTGCGGTAATACTGGCTGGATGTTTCCCACAATCCCCAATGGCGAGTGACCAGTCAGGAAATAGATTTCATGAATACTCAGCTCAATCTTGTGCCCAGCACTATAAATACCTCCAATTCTGGGTCCCAATAGCTGACTATCCTGGCTAACAAGGGCTCTTCTGCCCTCATCAATGAGTTCTCAACCAACTTGACAACCCCATATCTCTCTAGCTCACCTCGAACAACCTGATCCCCCTGGATCTCAGAACTAAGTACCTCAAAGTCTCTCTCTCTCTAGTTGATCTTTAACTCTTCCATACTTGCACAAAACCAACAATTTTTCAATCATGGGAAGGAAAAACTGCATAAAAACATCAAGACCCAGTTCACAGCCAAAAAGAGGACCAAACCCAACTTTTGGAAGCTCGCACTTTTTTCAGCCATGTACCTGTAAGGTCTTAGATTTCCCTCTGAAACCTGCTACCCACCTCATAGAACAGGCCCCAGAAGGTGTGCTCCATACGTGAGGAGGGGCAGATTGTTGCTCTCAGGCTCTGGGCACCTAATCAGAAATTCTAAACTACTGAAATTGAAGGGTATGGTTAGGCCACCTACCTGCAACTGACAGATCTCAATTTTGATGGTCGGTATGTCCGCTACAAATGCCGTAAGATTGAGGACCTTTTCCTCCTCACCACATTCACCACAGATACACTTGCAAATGAATCAAATTGGAGGGAAATCATCCTATTAAAAGGGAAACCCTAATTTTCCTTTCACCAATTGCGACCAAACCGTAGCTCCATCTGGAAAAAAGTCGACGCCATTGGAAAGCTCTCACCAAGCTCTAAAATGGGTATTCGTTCATTTTTAGTGATTTGATACTTCATCCAGAAGCCTTGTTTCCAAGAAGATTCACTTCGTCGCCTCTCGAAATAAACTTTTTTCGCTTGAGCCACTTGTGCTTCGGGCACCACTTAGCCTTCATACTTGTCACTGTGTGTGTCGATTTTAATCATGAGTAACCAAAATTTTCTCATGATTTTATGGTCCCTTCCAGGGCTATTCTGTGTGGCAGCATCATCGAGTCACCCTTGATCAGAGCATTTGAGTTGAGTCATCATCGCATTCATGGAGTATGTCTCGAGTCCCTTTTGCCTCTTGTTACAGTATTACATCCATTCACGCTTTTTCCCTCTCTCGTGTAGCCCATTTTGGCCTCCAATCTCATTGTCCCCTATCCCCCTAGGAGTCGAATCAGTCACTGCCAGGTCATCCATGCTTTTTATGCTCTTACAAGGGAAGTTGTCAGTTTGCTACTCAATATCCCCCATTCCATCATCATCCCTGGTGTCAGTCCATCAGTTGCTTTACTATGTTCCCTCATTCCTTAGTTGAGGACCATTATTTCTTCACCTGGTCTAAAAATGGTCTGGATAACTTGTATGTATTTTAAGAACCTACCACTCAGTTTAAATTAAAATGATCTAGCTTGTACTTGACAATTTTGCGGAATTATTTATTTGAAAGTGGTGTATGAATTTTCATTTTTTATGTGTCTTAACTTCATTTTTTCCTGCAGTAATTTAACATGTATGACAACAACATAACACAACAAATAATCATTCAAACACAACAACAATTTTAATCGAGGAGTTCAACCGAAATCTCGTAGGCTACGTCTCCTTTGAGCTTGGTCATCTTGACTCAGCTCTTTGGGATTATGGTAAGTTTTTTTACAAGTAAATACTTAATTAAATTGAATACAAAAATGATCCAAAGGACTGAAAATACCATAAATATCCCTCAATTGGCTGTCCAAATTATGCAAAATAGCTTTAGGCTCTTGTTGACACGATTCCTTCTATGAGTGCACTAAGCTACTCTAAGCTTCTAAATGGCACAAAATCCCTCAGAATTATGTTTCTATCACTGAAACCACTCCTGTTGTATCCAATACACATCAGACATCAAATATCAATTGATCAATTTCTCAAATTGAGCACTCCATTCCCTAAATAGGTTATCCTCCTCAATTTTCCCAGGGCTGCCCAAAACTTCACATCAACTTTTCGAGCTATTAAAGTTCTCAAAATCTTATAAAACCACTTCCATTGGTTCCAAAATGTCTGAAATAGCCAAGTTATACTATTCGTTCATCAAAAACGGCCTCCAGCTGCTCCGGTTTCGCCTCCAAACACTGTCGACACCCCTTGCCACTTGGGTCAAAGAAAACTTCTCTGCTAAGTTTTTTGACCTCTATAAGTCTTAAAAATTTGCTGAGAACTCTGTAAATAGATTTATAATTATGTTTTTAGTCAATAATGACCATTGGTTCACTGCATATGGCCTCAAACAACTTTGGCTAAGCCCTGCACTGCTGCTGGCAAAAGATGGCACTAATGGCCCCTAGAACTTTACTGAAGCTTTTCGGCCTTCAAAATTTCTCTACAGCCTCTGAAAACCATCTCATCAGATTATTAACATCTGAATTATCCAATTTAGACTATTGAATCTTTATAATATGCCTCTAGCTCCCCTGGCTAGGCCTCAAACTGATTTTGTGTCATGGTGGCCCTAATGGCCCCTTGAAACTTCATTGAAGAAAAAACTTGCTTAGAAGCCATTTTATGGCTCTAAAACATACTCCATTGAGTCCAGAAGGTCTGAGATAGTCTAAAATGACTATTCCCACTCAAAAAATGGTTGAGTAATGCTCAAGATAGAACATAATTAATTTTGCCCAATTTCCTCCACCAAAATTGGAAGAACTGCCAGTTAACTTTAGAAGTCTGCCAAAATTAGCGCACGCACTAAAAATCTGCTAACTTAAGTGGATTTTAATTAATTGATAATCCTTTATTTGTGCTGGTGGTTAGCGCTAATGGCGCCATTAATTTTTTGCCTCCACCATTGGTCTTCGCGCTTGGTCATGTGGGGAGGGTGAGGGTTGGCCCCTCTGCCTTTCGTTCGAACGTGTAAGTGAAAGCTTAAATATTTGTACGTGCCATTAAAATTTAAGAGCTAGGCCCATGGCCCATTGGTGAAGGCATTTGACTTGGTAGTGGGAACTCATGGGTTCAACCCACACCATCGCCCATCCCTTGGCATTTTTTACAACCATTTACGTGGATCATGGTTTCATTTAACCCAAACAATATGTTGCAATTTTATAAGGTTATTTTTTAATATAATTAAATACAAATATATATATATATATATATATATATATATATATATTAAAAGTAACGAAATTTCCACCATATTAAAAAAAATTGCACTTGCATTAAAAATTGTGAATTTGACCCTAGGAGGCCACTAGACATTTTTTTCCTTCACACCCTAGCACTAGAAAACCTTGTCGCGAAACTTGGCACAATGTTATTGAGAAAAACTGGAGAATTTTGCAGTTTACCTCGACATTCAAAGTGCAATAACTTCTTCATACGGTGTCAGTTTTTCGAACTGTTCATAGTGTCGGAATCAGGAAGACGAGATCTACACAACCATCCTAGTTTCAACCCAATCCTGTAAATTTGAATTTTGAGCAAATTCTTATGTCCTTGGTCCAGTTCTGATCATCACCTATGGTAGACTTCCTTCTGTCGACATCAGAACATTTATTCCAGAAGACAGATCTAGAGGGCAATGTATCTTAGTTCTAGCTGCGATTTAGTTTGGTACCTCGGATCAGGCAAAGGGACTCCTTATTGCCCTTTGACTTGATTTTTTCTCATCTGCTCCACTTTAGCATGATCGAGATTCATATACTCGATAGTTCATTGATCTAGCATATTGATCCAGTGATTCCTAGGTGTGTGTGAGATGTTTCATACCTCATGAGGAGGTGGCCCTTCAAGTAATCCCCCACATGCCCAGATGACTTCATTTTATTCTACAACCACAACTGCAGCTCCGCAGATTTGATGGGTTCAGGCCCAGCCGCTTGTAGCACCTATAGCATGCATGTATCACTTATATGATCCATTCATATTTTCAGATCCCTTTCCTATTTATCAGGGCTTCTCTAGTTGTTATTATATCTCATGTACTCATATATTATTGTATTCAATCTTGGTTTTTGTCCCAGGCGCAGTATGTATGTGGGATCCATTATATTTTTTTCTGGCCCATGTTTATGCCAGCATATCATGTACTTTATAGCTCAGTCTCATTTTACTGGGCGAACCATTATTCTTTGTACTTTTTCATCTCGACAGGGATAGGTATGCCTCCCCCACCTCACTGAGAACAGGTACCCAAACATTAAAGAAGACTTACATCTTTCGGTCTCGCCCCCTCAGTGTTATTTTCCTCTCTCGCTTTTGCCTATGTATCTCTCTCTATCAATGATTCCCCTTCGGTGTCTAGTGATTATGTTCTTACAACGTACTTCAGTCATATGATTAGCTCCTAACGCTCGCACGTTGGGGGCAATATATGGATTGAAATACACCATATAAGACCAATTTTACTATAGTAAAATTGCTATCACTATAAGAAAAAATTTAATAAACCATAGTTTATTAAGTTATTTCTGGTCCAAATATAAAACCCCGTGAGGAATAATTAAATAAATCCTTATTTATTTGATTTTCCTCTAGGAATAATTAATTAAACCTCTGTTCAATAATATTCTTGGTCACATTTAACCCAATTAATGAGGAATAATTAGATAAATCATTATGTATCTTATTATTATCTAGGAATAATTAATTAAATCATTATTTAATTAATATTTATTTTTTAATTTGACTAAATCATTTAGGAATAGTAAAATAAATCATTATTTATTAAATTATTCCTTAACCCCATCCTTGAAACGATAAATAAATCATTTATTTGTTTATTATTTCTAAATAAAGGGATTTAACCAATTTAAATTCCTTTTCCCTCCAACAAAATATAATAAAATATTCCAAGCAGTTACATCTAGTCCTTGCTTAATAATATTTTATTATGCACCATTATCAAGGATGACTCAATATTTTGTTATAAATAAAAGGATTTTCCATTCATTATTTACCTTTGATCTTTTTATCATGGTCAGACATTGATACTCTCATCATTTTCATACTTTGATTCCTTTTATTTTCTTTTTGCTTATTGATCTCCCTTTGAGTTCTACACGTCTTGGGTTTTCTACACCATTGAGAGAGAGAGACTCTGAAGTTGAAGTGTTAAGGACAGCCAAGAACCCATCCCATTGAGGGGCACTGGTAACATCATTCATTGTTCCCTTCCCAGGTGTTAAAATAATATAAAAATTATTTATAAATCTTTTCTTGTCCATTGGATATTTGGAGAAACTCTTTTCATTTTACTGTTTAGCTGTTTTATTTTCATATACGAGGGATTTTTTTGTGTTTGTTTCGACTATCTATTGCAGATCTAAAGAAGTTATACAACCATGTTTGTTTTTAGGGTTGTTTGTCATGTGCAGCTAAAGTGATCTATTTTCGTACACTTGCTTTAAGAATTCATTCTAACGTTAACCATGACTTTAAATGTTACATGTACTGTTATAATAAATCCCTAATTAATGAACCAATGCACCAGAGTTTTCTAAAAGTAAATCTATTTTTCGAATATCTGAACCCATAAAACATTAAATCACTGCAGTACTGACGCAATGCATGCCACAACCCACTTTTTAAATTTGTATGCACATACCGTAAAGAACACACAAGGAACCATTGTAATCTATGAAATGGAAGCAACAATTCTGTGAAGAATTAAACTGTAATTGACATTGGGACATGTGAGCCATTGGATGAAGCATTGAGAATAATTACACCGCAATGTACTATATTTTAACAACAACGGGAAATAAATAAAAAAATACTTAACATGTACTACAATGTAAATACATTATGCATCAAGCATCGGATGAAGCACCCAACACCAAGAAGCATTAGATTGTAATGTATCACACTGTAACACTATGCAGCGGGAAATAAAATAGATGAGAGGACTGATGAAGCATTTACACCACAATATTTACAATGTAATTTCCATTATTTATTTTTTATGTATTTGCAGGACCGATGATACATCGCATTGGATTTTGGAGCCCTAACGGTAACGGTGGCGTCGAGCATATGCCATCACCTTGGGAACGCCAAACTCTATTGTCAAAATTAAAAACTTAGGGAAATATTTTGTACGATGACATAAAATAATACAAAAACTTAAACACAAATGTCATAGGGAGTGGCATAATAAATAAAAATGAAAACATAATTAAACAAGGTTAAGTAATTACTTTAAATTTAACTAGCAAAATAAAAAATTATTATATACTTACAATATTATTATTTGTTTTATGACAATAATAAAATCATTATTATTACTTTTATAATAATGAGGATTAATAATATTCAACATAAAGGAAACGTTTGGGTAAAATCTACGTAAATATTGAATAGATTCCACTTTAGCCAAATTCCAATGAAAGGAATATTTTATGTATATTGAGAGAAAGCATGTGCCCAACTAGATTGAAATAGGATTCACAATGAATGGCACGCTATAAATAAAGGCATTTAATATGGAAAAAATGAGATTTCTATTCAAAAGTGTTTGATGTTAGAAATATGTAAATTCCAATAAAAGATAATTTTATTAATGGAAGGTAATGTATTTAAATTTAATTGTGAAAATAAATATATCAATATTCCTCCCTTATTAGATAGTTTTGGTATAAATATACATATTGAATTCCCTATTAAGTTTTGGTTGTAAATTCCCTATTAAAATTTAGTTAATGTTAAAATTCCAAACATAAGAGGTATATACAATGTGGAGAAAAAAAAAGTTCATTATGGTTTATATATAAAATGAATTAAATAGAAATATAAAGATATAAAATTTGAACTCTATAACTCCTTAGTGAGAAAATATGGTAAAGCTAATTTATCTTAACATCATTCTTGAGGTTGAAAATGTTTGATATTTGTGAAATATGTGTTGCATCTATTGAGTCATCTACAGAAACCCTAAATATCCACTAATGGCGACCCCGTAAGGGGGTGATCCCCCCCTCCACCCCCCGCCCCCTCCCTCCTCTCACATTGATGAATTTGCAGCCTTTCAAGCTTTGGTGGCTTCTTTTTCAATGTGAACGTGACCATCTGAAGCTCTGTCAAATTCATTAAAAGGAATGATGAAGTTAGATATGTTGCTCTTCCTATTGGGGCTCAAAGGTATCCATTGGCCTATTATGAGTGAGCTTTGATCGATAAATTCATAGGAATGTGGCCTTCTCACGGATCAATGGAGATTTGGATAGATATAACATGGGGATCCAAAATGAAGTTGAATATAGCTCTCTTTGTTGTAGGAAATGGCTTCTTCTCTTTTATGTTCGAGCTCAAAGAAGATTGAGAGGTGAAATTTAAAAATGGACCATATTTCTTCGGATCCCATGGAATGTATTTTACCAACTGGACTCTTGACTTCAACCTAGATGAAGATATCCTCATGACCACCCTGGTCTTGGTCAAGTTATCTTGACTTCCTCTCTCTTGTTGGCCCTAATGATTGTCTGAAGGCCATTGGAAATGGGGTTGGAAAATACCTTGATAAAGTTAAACCCAATGGTTTTCAATTTGCTTGTGCCAAAATATGTGTGGAGGTAGATCTCGAAAAAGGACTACTAGCAAAGAAAATTATTACTCTTAGAGATTGGAATCATAGTAAAATTATGTATTATGAATATATCTCGTTTAAATTCCACCATTTCCATGAAAATGGTAATTTTGTGAGGGATTGTACCAAAGCCACCCAGACTAAAACCACAAATAACACTGCTCCATAAGAGGTTCAATAGAAGACACAAAAGAAAGGAAGATCAAAAGTGAAAGGACCAGTGAAAAAACCTAAGGATAACAGTAACCACTTCTTGAAACTCTTAGAAAGTTCTAAGTAATCAGAACATTGATGCAGAAGAAAAAAATCCCCATGGAGATGAAGGGGATAAGGAGAATGAAACATAAAATGAAGGACCTGAGGAAGGAGAGATCAATGAGGAAACTAATCAGAAAGTTGAGGAATCATTGAGATCTCCTTCATCACAAATGACCATGGGATCAAATTAACCATGTAACCCTCCCTCAAGTGTGGCTAAATATATATCGAGGGTAGTCACCTAGAATATGGCATGGGCCCTTTCATGGGAAGATTATGGTACTATTCATGAGATAGAGAGCTCTAAGAAAAATGGCCGGCTAAAGAAAAAAATGGTAAGGGAAAAAGAAGCAGATCATAAAAATAATTTGAGGAATCAACATGTCATCTCAAAGATAATAAAAGGGAAAGGTATGAAAAATCAAGAAGGAATAAAGGATGGGGCCAATCAAAACCCTACTCTTAAATGAGAGTCTTATCTTGCAACATCAGCGGACTAGGGAGCCTTGTTATATCCCTAACAGTGAGAGACTTAATAAAAAAATAATTACCATGGATTTTATTTCTTCAACAAACATGGATGGTTGAATAAGAGGTGTTTAAGGTAGCAAATATTTTTTTGGAAAGAGAGCTTGGGGTTAGTTCAAGATTCAACAAGGGCATCAGGAGGACTATGTATCGTTTCGTTGAATCAATACTTCTATTTGAATGAGTAAATAAAGTCAAAGTATTGAATCATGGATCTTTTGTAGGTTAAGTAAATGGGGGAGCAGATCCCTTTCATAAACATTTATGCCCGTGTTCTATATAATGAAAAGGCAGATTTTTGGGATTTATTAGAGGAACTTAAAAGTAAAAATATGCATCTGAATAATGTTATAGGAGGAAATTTCCACACTATCTTGAGTCTAGCAAAAAAGAGAGGTGGAATTCCAGTGAAATATCCATTTAGGGAAAGAATGGAAGACTTAATGGTGGATTTGAATCTTACTGGTGTATCCCCAAAAGAAGGAAGATATACCTAGTCAAATAAAATAATAGGGGATCAACATATAGCGACTCAACTAGATAATTTCTTGATCCACAGTAATCGGCTTATTAAAAGGCTCGAATGTTTCTCATCAATAGGAGCCCAAGGAGAATCTGATCATCGAAAAACACTATTACATATGGATAAGATGGAAAATTTTGGCACAGTCCCTTTCAAATTCAATGTGGATTTCATGCAAATGGAAGGGGTGGCGACAATGGTAAAGAAAGCATAGCATCTTCTAGTTCAGGGATCCCCATCATTTGTATTGGAGTCAAATCCTCAAAATGTGAAGCAAGCTCTAAGAAAATGGTTCATGGGTAACTACCAACCCCCAAGAAAGAAAATATGTTATCTAGTCCAACACCTAGGGGAAATCTACAAAATGATGGAGGAGGAACGGGTTGAATAAAAACATTGTTAGAAGCCACTCCAAAAATATAAGAAAAGAGATATCAACGCCTTAGAAATAAGCCACTTCGAGGGGGAAACCTCCAATACATTACATGAATGAAAATTTTTGGATGATACAAATTACAAAACCTCCTTTCTATATATAGGAGTCCATGGGGCCACAATGTAATCCTAGTGGGGCCACAATGTAATCCTAGCCAACCTAACAATAATAATTTAAGGGCACAATAATAACAATATGGGGGTTACAGGGGTACAATAATAACAATAAGGGTGTTACACTAACAACAATAAGGGACTATACTAGTAATATAGGGACCTAACATGCCCCTCTCCTTCAAAAAAGTGTTGTCCTCAACGCTTGAGTAGCTCTAGGTGATTCTGTATAAACTTCTCATCCTCCCATGTAGAATCTTCAGTGGGTAAGTTCTTCCACTCGATGAGATACTCTGAAATTGATCGATTCCGTAGCTGTCGAGTTCTTGTTTCCGTGACCGCTTCAGGTTCCAATATGATTTTTCCTTCCTCATCAAGTTCTGGAAATATTGTTTGAACTGGAATATTTTCACCTATAACCTTCTTTAAGCATGAAACATGGAAAACTGAATGTACTCGCGAAGAAGCAGGAAGCTCCAATTTGTATGCCATAGTACCAATATTTTGCAACACCTTGTAAGGACCATAGTACTTTGGCGATAATTTATTATCCTTCTTACCTTGCTTGAGGGACATTTGTTTGTATGGTTGTAGTCGTAAAAATACCCAATCTCCTACATCAAAACTTCTCTCGCTGCGATGTTGATCTGCCTGTTGTTTCATTCGATTTTGTGCCAAATTCAGGTTATCCTTTAAGAGTTGGAGAACTTCGTGCTGATGCTCGATGTGATCTTCCACTGCTTGAACCTTCGAATTTTCCCTTAAAGATGATGTGATGGATGGTGGATGATATCCATAAAGTGCCATAAATGGGGTCATTTTTGCTGCAGTATGGAAGGAAGTGTTAAACCACCATTCAACAAGAGGTAACCACTTGACCCATTGTGTTTGTTTATCAGATACAAAACAACGAAGATATCCTTCCAAACATTTATTTACTATCTCAGTTTGACCATCAGATTGAGGATGATAAGATGAGCTATAAGCTAATTGAGTACCCAAACAAGAAAATAACTCCGTCCAAAAATTTCCAGTAAAAATGGGATCTCTGTCGCTCACAATAACCCTTGGGCTTCCATGTAGCTTTTGAATTTTGTCCATAAATGTAGTAGCAACTATACTTGCTTTAAATGGATGAGATAATGCACAAAAGTGTGCATACTTGGTAAGTCTATCAACCACCACCATGATGACACTCTTTCCTTAGGACTTAGGTAAACCTGTGATAAAATCCATTGAAATCTCCTCCCAACGTTGACTTGGAATGGATAAAGGTTGTAGAAGTCTCGGGGTCTTAATTGTTTCCACTTTATTCTGCTGGCAAACCAAACATTCCGCCACAAACTTTTGAATATCAGATTTAAGGGCATCCCAAAAAAATTCTTTCTTCACCCTGTGGTAAGTTTTTAAAAATCCCGAGTGTCCTCCTAAAGGAGAAGTGTGCAATTCCAGAAGAATCTTTTGTTTTAGTTGGGAATTCTTACAAAGATATAAGCGATCTTTGTACCATAAGGAATCATTTTTCCAACTAAATGAATCAGATGTACTAGGATCTTGCTGCAACTTTTGAATGAGTGTCCATACATCTTTGTCCTTCTTCCATTCATCTCTTGCTTCGGTTATCCAATCCGGTTGGATAATAGAAATGGCACAAAGCAATGCTTCCACCTCTTCATTCTTTCTTGAGAGTGCATCTGCAACAACATTAAGCTTTCCTTTTTTGTAGATTATTTCAAAGTCATAACCCAACATCTTTGTGACCCATTTTTGCTGCTCTTCTGAAGATAGTCTTTGTTCCAAAAGGTGTTTAAGACTATCATGATCAGTTTTTACCTTGAAGTGTCTTCCCATTAGGTAAGTTCGCCATTTCTTTAGTGCATGCAGTATTGCTAACATTTTCTTCTCATAAATAGGTTTCTGTAAATACTTTCCTTTGATTGGACGACTTTCAAAAGCAATGGGTCTTCCTTCCTGCATTAAAACTGCACCAATTCCATTTCCTGAGGCATCACATTCCACAATAAAGGTTTTTGTGAAGTCTGGCATAGCTAAGACCGGTGCTAGGCGCATTGCCTCTTTAAGATTTTCAAAGGCCTTAGTTGCTTCAGGAGTCCATGAAAATGCATCTTTCTTCAATAATGTTGTTAGAGGTGCTGCTATTCTCCTATAATTCTTAACAAACTTTTGATAATACCCTGTTAACCCGATAAATCCTCGCAACTGCTTTATGGTTGTGGGGACTTTCCATTCCTTAATGGCTTTAATTTTGTTAGGGTCTACCTTAACACCCTCGTGAGATACAATATGACCCAGATATTCCACCTCTTGTACTCCAAAGAAACATTTGGATGTTTTTTCATATAATTGTTTCTCCTGCAATAGTTTGAGCACCATGTCAACATGTTCAACATGATCCTTCCAAGACCTGCTGTAGATTAGTATATCATCAAAAAATACTAGCACAAATTTTCTAAGGAAGGGTTTGAAAATGGAATTCATCAACCCTTGAAATGTAGAAGGTGCATTGGTAAGGCCAAAAGGCATGACCACAAATTCATAATGACCCTCATGAGTTTGAAATGTTGTTTTTGGAATATCTTCAGTGTTCATTCTAATTTGATGATATCCCGAACGAAGATCCAACTTGGTAAAATAAAATGCTCCATGTAATTCATCCAATAATTCATCAATCACAGGAATGGGAAATTTATCTTTAATGGTGAGCTTATTGAGCTCCCTATAATCCGGACACATTCGCCATGATCCATCCTTCTTGTGTACCAATACTACAGGAGCAGAGAAAGAACATTGACTAGGTTGAATTATACCCGCCTCTAACATTTCTGCAATCATACGTTCAATTTCGCTCTTTTGGAAGTAAGGATATCTATAAGGCCCGATGTTTGGAGGAACACTTCCTGGAATCAAATTAATAGCATGATCATGATCACGAATAGGTGGGAGTCCTTTGGGAGTTTCAAACACCTTGGAATGATTGTCCAAGACTTGTTGGAGATCTCCAGAAATAGATGATTTTGATGTTGGAACTTCTAGTGAGCATAATTGTGCAATTACGCCTCGTTGTTCTTTCTTTAGAAGCTTTGTCATGCCATTAGAGCTTATTATCCTTCCTGGCTTCCCTTCAATACCCCGTAATTCGACTTCCTTTCCTTCTGAAAAGAATTTCAAGAAAAGTTCTTGGAAATTAAAAGCTACCGTCCCCAAAGATTGTAACCATTGTACTCCTAGTACAACATCAACACCTCCCATAGGAATGGAAAGCATTGGACTAGTCAATACATATTCCCCCATGGTTAGCCTGATATTATGGCATTTTCCAGAGCAATTTATAGTTCCTCCATTTGCAACCATCACTTGACATTCTGGTGCTGGGTATAGGAAACAATTTAATTCCTTGGCTACCTTATAATGAATAAAATTAAGGGTGCTACCTGAATCAATCAACACTATTACCCTTTTCTTCTTTATATGTCCTTCTATCTTGAGAGTTTGAGGAGTGGTAATTCCTGCCAGTGCATTACACGATATGGTCGGATTCATTTCTTCCTCTTCTAGGGGTGGTTCCCGGTGTATATCCTCTTCTTGTTCATTTTCTTCTTCTTCTTCACAATCTTGTAAAATAATTTCTTCTCAGCACACTTATGACCTTTAGTGTATTTGCTATCACAACTGTAGCAAAGCCCTTTTGCTCTTTTTTCTTCCAATTGTTGTGGTGTCAACCTTGTAGGTTGTGGAAATCTAGGCGTAGCAACACTTCCTTCTTTATAGAATTGAGTGGTAGACTTCCTTGTCGCCATAATTTTACATTCAACTTTTCTTGCCAACCTGAATGCCTTCTCCAATGAATCAGGTTCCAAAACACGAACTTCATGTTGGATGTTATCCTTTAGAGTACCTATGAAGAGATCAATCCTGTGTTCCTCTGGAATATCAGTTACCCTTATATTCAATTTTGGAAGTCCTCAATGTGCTGCCCCACTAAACCCTTTTGTTTGAGATTTATCAATTGGCTAAAGAAGGTGTTGCTCTTCAAATTAGGGGAATTTTGAGGTCTAAAATGGGCCTCCTAAGGAAAATGTACAATCAAAATTCAATTTATGAGAACCAATCACATTTTAGGGGATGACATCATTCCTAATGGTTGAGGTGGCATTACTTGAGTTAAAGGTACTTACTTGTCACATTCTCAATGGTGGATAAAAACTCATGGTTAACCATGGTAGTGCTCTAAGTACTTTTAAAGTCAAAGTAAAGTACTCATAATAAATGTCATTTCACACTTTTTGAATAAAAATATATTATTGTCATTTCATATTTCTTGAAAGAAACAATGCATATCACTATACATTTATTATATTATATTATATTATTTTTATATAGTATATTAATTACATGTTATTATACAATTTAAATAATATAAATTTTAATTAATAGCATATAATATAATTTATAATTTATAAATTTATATTTATATTTTATTTTAAGTTATTTAAGTACAAAGGACAAATGCATTAGTTGTTCAATGATAATGACTTTTTCTTGAAAAGCTCATTCTTATTTATAGTCACATCAATACAATTCTTTTATTAATTTTATTTTGGTACAACTTTTGAATTGAATTTAACTATGGTTACATGGAGTGTGGTGCAAAAAGTGAATTGAAAATTCATAAATATTATTTTATTGGTTTAGCTATTATTTTATTATTTCCTTAGGAGGCCCATTTTAGACCTCAAATTCCCTAATCGTATCCTCATAATGTGCTATCATTTCTTCCGTAAAAATTGACCAAGTGACAATTTTTTTACGGGAGCAAAGCCATCGATACCATACAAATGTATTTTGTTCTAAATGTAAAGTTGCAATATGTACCTTTTGTGTGTTTTGCACATTATGGAGATCAAAATATTGCTCCATCTGTAGTATCCATGTTACAGGATCCTTTCCATCAAACTTCCTCATATCCATTTTTGGAATATGGTGGTTCTTCCCGCCAACATTAGATTTTATGAAGTCACGATTAACATTTATTTTGTTCTCATCATGAGTTTCCTCTACTATCTTTTCACCATTAGGAAACATTTCTTGTATCAACTTTGTCAAACCTTCCATGTCCGCTTTTAGATCATTCTTCATGTTTTCCATGTTGTCTTTCATTTTTTCATCGATCTTAGCTTCCATGTCATCTAGATTAGCTTCCATGTTAGGTTCCATGCTATCCATCTTAGATTTCATGCCTTTCTTCAAACCATCCATCTTAGCTTCCACACTTTTCTTTAAAACTTCCATTTCATTTTTTGTTGATCTTTGCGAGAGTGAAATTTGGTGCACTTGCTCTTGTAATTTTGATATGTCATGTTGCAGCTCTTCGTCTTCATGAGTCATATTAGAGCCTTCTGAAGGATTAATTAGTGTTGAATTTTTTTAGGGGGAATTTTAGAACCCAATACCGATATCTATTCTACAATATTCCCTTGGAATCAATTCAAACTGATTCTTCAAACAAGACTTATGAAAAAAATACAACAATCTTTTTCTTGCTTTTTGGAGAGGAGCTTGATATTGAAAATTGATTATCTTCAGGATTGCGTTCTCTTAATATTGGAAATTTGGCACTTCCAGGTAGCCTTCCTAATTATCTTTCAATTCCATAGGTCCTACCTTTATTTGGATTCTCTGGCAAAGATCAATCTAAATCTCCCACAATGACCTAATTATGGACTCGGTTTAGTGTAGAGAGAACTTGTACGACTTGCCACGTATCACTGTTTTGTACTTTGTCTTTGAAATTGATATCAAATAAACTACAGTCCGTGTACTTGTGACCACATTTTACGGCACTCCAATCCGATGCCCAGAGAGAGAGTTATTGAACTTTTCCCCCGATCCCCTCTTTGAGATGAAATTCAGGAGCTTGAAAAAGCACTACCTTCCACAGATCATATGTCCAAAAATATTGCAAAACAAGCTCTGAAATTTTTTGAAGACTTTCCTCAGGATTTCAGCTTCGCACCATATGAATTTCAGATTCTGAACCTTCGTATAAAAAACGTTATAGTGCCAATTCCACAATGACCTGTTTAGGAGCCTGAAAAAAGACCTAACTTCCACAGATCATATCTCCAAAAATATTGTGAACCAAGCTCTGAAATTTTCTAAAAATATTCCTCAGGATTTCAGCTTCGCACCTTAAAAATTTCATCTTCTGAAACTTTTCAAAAAAAAAGTTATAGCGAAAATTCCACGATGACCTGTTTGGAGCAGCGAAACCCTAGAATCCAAAGCTCTGATACCAAATGTTGTGTAACCAGCTCCAAAAATAGAAGGAAAGAGATATCAACGCCTTAGAAATAAGCCACTTCGAGGAGGCAACCTCCAATACATTACATAAATGAACAATTCTAGGATGATCCAATTTACAAAACCTCCTTTCTATCTATAGGAGTCCATGGGGCCATAATGTAATCCTAGTGGGCCACAATGTAATCCTAGCCGACCTAACAATAATAATTTAAGGGCACAATAATAATAAAATGGGGGTTACAAGGGTACAATAATAACAATAAGGAGGTTACACTAACAACAATAAGGGAGTATACTAGTAATATAG
>JAXQQM020081004.1:0-21764 GCA_034641835.2 Pinus albicaulis | reverse complement strand
TGTACCCAAACCTGCAAATAACACTTTCTAGAACCTAGAAGTGAACTTAGCATCCCTGTCTGACACAATATTCTCCAGCACACCATGCAACCTCACCACATCTCTAATGAATACATGTGCCACATCTATACTTGAATACGTATAATTCACTGGAATGAAGTGTGCTACCTTGGTCAACCTATCCACCACAACCATAATAGAATCATGCTTTCTAGATGTCCTCGACAAACATGTGATGAAATCCATAGAAATGACCTCCCATATCCACTTTGGAATTGGAATCAGTTGTAGTAAACACCATGGATTCTTACATTCTGTTTTTATATGTTGACAATCTGAACATCTAGCCACAAACTATACCACTTCTTTCTTAAAATTAGGCCAATAATAGAACTTATTCACAACTATCAATGTTTTATGATATCTTGGGTGAGGTTAATATGGCTTAGCATGAAGTTCTCTCAATATAAGCTTCTTGAGATCATTGTTGTCTGACACATAGATCTTTCCCCTAAATCTAACCAATCCATCCATTGTGAGAAGATAGTCCACATCTTGATCACATGTACCCTGGTGTATCTTTTTCATAAGCTCCCTATACTTGTCATCCTATTTTCCTTCTTGCAATATCTTATCTTGTAAATCTATCCCATCGGAGTTCATAGTTGATATATTGTTCACCTGGATTCTTCTACTAAGAGCATATACAACCATGTTCTCTTTACCTTTAATGTACCTAATAATCTCAAATTCGAACTCACTAATCGTGGAAAACTATCTAGGTTGCCTGCCATTCATATTCAGTTGATCAAATAAGTATCTCAATCCACTATGATCACTCATCAGTACAAACCTCCTTCCAAGAATATAGTTCCTCTACATCTTCAATGCATAAGCATATATCCCAACTCAATATCACGTGTCACATATTTATGCTCGTTCTCATTCAATTTACTTGATTCATAACATACTACATGTCCCTCATGCATAAGGAATCCACCTAGTCCTCTCTTGCAGGCATTGTTACACTAAAATATGTCATCCTGACATTCTGCTATGTGTATGAGCTCATTATTACTCATACTTCTCCCTTTGCAAGTCTAACATATCAGTTCCTCATTTCAAGCCTTGAAAATCAGAGAAATGTTCCTAAAAATCTCCTAAACTTTGGTGTCGCACTTTCTCTCTATCTTGCCTGCGGTACTGCACCTAATGTCCAGCTCTCTTGCGTACCCAAACGCACTTTATCTGTGTTAAAGGTGCGGACCCCTGTAAGATCAAAAATGCGCAAGTAAATTCCAAAAAGCTCAATAAAAGTGAATTCTAGAAGCTTCCAGAAAATATCTTGCGGTGATAGAACCGCTCTTATGAGGTGCATGTATCCCTTACCTTATGGAGCTAACCCCTTGATGTGAGGAGCTTATCCCTTTGAAGGAGGATTCTATCCCTTCATAGTTGGAACATAAAACCTCCTCTTTTCCACTATAAAAAGAGGCATTGGGTAGTCTCAAGGGGAGTTCAAGCTTTAGAATATTTGAAGTTAAGTGTTGTTGAGATTCAGACTCAGTTAACTAAGACTTTTGTGAGGAGAGATTACATACCTCTATTCGTCTTGGTTGGAGGAGTGAAGAGATTATCAAAGTAGAGGAGACTCCTGCTTCGGACCCCGGGAAGTCCTGTTCAACATCAAGGCTCAGGTTGTAAGGTTTTCCTTCTTTTGAAATTAATACAAATATACTCATTTTTCACAATAAGCTTTCAGTTAATGGTTTATTTCATAGATTCCTTGATCACTATGATAAGCATGGTTTATGATGATTTCTATACAGGTGCTATGTAATATTTTTCTTGTTTGTGACTGCAGGTTTACGAGGAAAACTCCTTCAAGCGCGCGAAGGACAACAACGACTTCAAACAAGCGTTGGACATACGGTAAGTCTTCTACACCTCTATAGAGCTTTTCGTAGATCATATATTCTTAGAGAAAGATTAGTTTATTTGGCTGTTTGTTGCTAGATACTTTTAGTACTAGGGATATCGGTCTTGTCCGCAAGACGAATTAATCCACACAATAAATTGGCGACTCCACTGGGGAAAGAACTTGTTGTTTTTTGTTCTCTTTTATTTTGATTTGAGGAAACGTTTTTCCTGGTTTTTGATTGATAGACATCTGCCTGGGTAGCTTTGGTTTTCTCTGTTTTCAAAAATTTTGAGATCTTTTATGTTTTTCTCTACTTTTTCCTGGGACCGCACTTTGCCTTCTATGCACAGTGCAGGCAGTTTCGCATATTTGCTTGAGTAAACAGTGCGGTACTGCACCTGTTACTTCTGCAAGCCTGCGGACCCTTTTAAAATTTTGAAAAACTATAGATTTATTTCTTTAGTTTATCTTTATTTTGATTTAGAGTTTTTGGTTTCTACCCAGATTGATGATTGTTTCTGTCAAAAGCCTTCTGTGAATGAATCTTAGCAGTATTGGTGTTTTGATGATTTTCTAGAAGTTTTGTGTTTTGGATTGTTTTTCACTTGGTCTTTGTAGTGATTCGAAACATTGATTTTTTGAAGTACCTCAAATTACATTGGTCTTTGTCTTTTTCTGAATCTGACCTGATTGTGAAATCATCCTTTATTGAGAAATAGAGTTACCTGTTTCTTTGCAAATCTTCAAAAAGAAACTTTGTTATAGGTTTTTGAATTTCATTTTTTATAAAAAACATATTTGAGTGTTTTTGATCTGTTTGTTATTCTGAACGAATAGATCCTTAGTTTGCTGAATAACTAAGTAAAACATTCTTCAAAAAATCTTAAAGCTTTGATTCGATTAGATTATTAAAGTTTGTAGATCTCAGAATTATTTTTATAGTTTTGAGTGCTTTTAAAATTTTGTAGATTTCTTTTGAAGGAAATTTGTTTTGTAGCTTCAAGTTTTTGAAAGTGAAAGGATTTTCTTGTGAGCTTTGATAATTTTTTTCATTTTGAGTTATTGCTGAAAAGACAAAAATATTTTCTTTCAATTGTTCTTTATGTTTAAAGAAGGAATTTTTTATTAAAAGAATTGCACTCTCCAACTCTTTCTTAACTAGAATTTCATTGAAAGGAAACGATCTGATTATCATTTTTAGGTGCATTTTTAGTGTTTTTTGGAAGTCGAGTCTTCACACCATCAGAGTTTCATTTCCACACCCATTGACTTAAGAAACAGCTCCTAAAAGTAACGCTTAATTAAAATTCATCTAGTAATCTTTTTATTTTCTAGGGCTCTTATCACCAACATAGCTTAGGCTAGTATCTTGGAGTAGGGAGTAATTAACTCTCCAAGATAGTAAAGCAAACAAGTAGAAAAATCTTGCGGTAGGAAATAAATCCAATTGTAATTTGTATAATCTGGGAAGCTTCTCTTAAAGAAGTCAATCACGAGATCATGTCCGAACCTTTGAGACAATCAATTCTATTTCATTGGGGAAGATAGAAGATTTTGCGCGCATTACAAATGGTAAACCTCGGATTAACCATTGTCGAGGAGCCTGGGGTCACTTGTCGGTAAACCTCGGATTAACCATGTCGAGGAACCTTCAAGGGGATTGAGCTTTGTTACTCTGCCCTTGCACGTGGGATCGGATCGTAGACTGTTCCCCCAGTTATATTTGTTACTGTTGGTAACCTTAGTGTCCAAAAACTTAAGATTATTTCCTAAGGTGACGGTGAAGGAAAGATCTCACTGTACCTGGAGCAGACGTTGACTAGACTCACTTGGACTCTCTGGGGGGTTCTCTTCACACGAGATGGTTTTGTGAGGAAACTTGTGCCAGTCTATTTCATTAAGCAGGTTGTCGGGGTAACTGTTCCAACCGCCCTTTCTGTATTAAATTTCTACTAAGTTGGATTTCATCACCAACTAGTGTTTTTAGTACGGGAAGTTACTATTTGTGTGTGGTTTGAACTCTTAGATTTTTAAGCGTGTGATTCAGCTATTTGTTTCTATAGAGACTTTAGGTGCTTTCATTGAAATTTTCTTTGTTTGTGTGTGATTAGTTAAATATTTAATCGTGGCGGAATTGTTGAGACAATCCTGGAGACTACAAGGGAAACCCCCTGAATATACACCAAGTCAGCTTGAAGGGCTTCGTGCTCTGGTATCATCTAGCAGCGGTAGGATTAAATCAACAGAAGTTGGAACTTCATCTATAGTTGTTCATCCTGATTATCAAACACCCATAACAGAACACATTCAAGAGTCGATTTCAGTTTCTGAAGTTACTGGTAGTATTTCTCCTACCAGTGAACTAGCTGGAAAACCTGAAATCTCTGAACCTGAAACTGAACCTTCTGTTTTGGAAACATCCTCAGGATTTATTACGCCAACTTCTAGCGATCCTGGTTCACCTAGGGTAAGAAATATTGTCACTGACGATCTTCCATCTGGACTAATTTCTATTGAATAACTTACTAATCCAGACGAAGAGTTATCTCTTCCCGAATCCCCTCAGTCTTTAAATCTTAGGGAACGTGAATCAATTTTCTACAGCCCTATTCGAACTACTGCTTGGTATTTATCTTTAACAAAAATTTTAGAGAATCAAGGTCTTGCTTTTTCTCCACCTCGAATTCCATTTCATCCAACACCCAGAGGTTACTATCCGTCATCCATTATGGTAGGAGAGTCATCTATGTTTTCCCAGACACCAGAAGCATTTTTACACGGTGGTCCTTTTGTTCCTTCTGGATATCAGGCTCTGTCTGGTACTTTCTCCGGAGCAGCTCCTCAACCAATTGAACAAGTGTTATCATCTGGTTTAAGTGGAATTAAAACTGAAACGTCAAACGAAAAGCAAATATTTATGATGTCTGGTAATATATTGAATCCGCAACCTCAAGGCAGTCAATTACCGCATGGGGGGCAATCTCAGGGAAATCAGTTACCGCTTGGGGGGCAAACTCAAGGTAGGTAGTTATCGCATGGGGGGAAACCTTCAGAAATTCAGTTACCACCTGGGGGGCAACCTCAAGGTAGCTTTTTCCCAGGACAAACTATGGAATCATATTACTTTGGGGGACAACCCCAAGGACAGTACATACCTCAAGGATATCAACCTTTAGGACAGTACATACCCCAGGGTCAACCCCAAGCTCAATATGCTCCTCAGGGTCCTTATCAACCCCAGCTTCAATACGCACCTCAGGGTTATCAAACTCAAGGTTAGTACCCAATTCAAGGTTACCAACAGCCTTCTGTTCAGTCATCTATACAAGGAGCCGGAAATTTACCACTTACTTATCAACCCTACGTTCAACAAGGTTATGGTCCTTACGTTCAGCCTTCTGCGGGACAATACCCCAGAATGAATATGGTGTGGGATCCGTCCCAATATCAACAACCAATGCAGCCTAATGTGCAGTTGCCTTTTCAACCTGGATAGCCTTTGGTTTCTGGTCCAACCCAGCAACCTGTCCAACCTACTATTCAAATTCCTGCACCTAGTTTTGTTCAGCAGTCTGCGCCTAGTACACCTCAGACTCCGCCTCAAACTACTGCAACTGTTGCAACGTCTGTTCAACCTATAACACCTGTTTCTGGAGTATCTGTAACTCCGAGTTCATCTATCCCTGCATCCGTGAAAATCCCTCAAGTCTCTGTACCCCAGTCAGGACCTTCAGTTCATACTTCGGTTCAGATGCCTGCAGGACAAGCCGGTACAAGTACAGTTGTCACAAGTCAACCGCAATTCACGTATCAACCGTACCAGGGATATCCTCAATTCGGTCCTGGTTCACAAAATCCAAGTTATCAATATCAACCGTACCCTGGCTATACTTATCAGCAGCCTCAATAACCCCAGTTTGGTCTGGTTAATCCTGGTTTTCCAGGAGGTTACACAATTCCTAACGCAAATCCAATTCCCAGTTATCTTGGGTATCCACCTCCTGGAACTGCTTTGGCTACTCAAGTTTTTCGTGACCCTAACCGTCAGTTACCATTTATTGCAACTTTTGATTTAACTGACTTGACGCGACTTACGAATGATCCGATTTTCTATTATCCGTACTGGCTGCCAATGCCGCATAAGTTTCCCAGTGATATACCGAAATTCGAAGGTAAGTCAGGAGAGGATCCGTCAAATCACATTATGACTTATCACCTCTAGTGTGCGTCTAATTCAATCATTGATGATTCGATTCGCTTACGTCTTTTCCAAATAACTCTTATTGGTCTTGCAGCCAAATGGTACATTGAGTTACCGCGAGGCTCGTTTAATAATTTCAGTCGGTTAGAAACTGCCTTCTTGACTCATTTTCAGTTGCCTGTCAGATATGACAATGGCACGAAATTATTAACTTCACTAAAACAATCTACGTCTACATATATTTCTGATCATATTCATGAATGGCAACGTAGAAGGCGTTTGGTGAAAGTTTACATTCCAGATCAAATTTTGGCGGAATGGTTTGTTAAATCATTGTTGCCCAAGATCACTGAAGATGTAGCTAAGGCTAGTGTTGTTACTGAAGAGCAAGTAATTTCTCAAGCTCAGTACCTTGACCTCGTTTATACGCAGTCAGGTACTTTACATGAAAAAATCCCCGACCTTCCAAAACAAGGTCAAAGAGTTGCTTCTCCTTCAGGGTCTCATGTCGCTGATGGTATGATTGGTACAGTCAATACTAAAAGTAAGAAGAAATCTTCAAATAATTCTTCTCTTATTATAACTTTACCAGATTCCCCGAAAGGAGAATCTTCCCCCGAAATTTTTGCCGACATTCATGTCGTAGAGACATCTACGGCTAAATCTAAATCTAGTGGTAAAAATAAAGGGAAAAATAAAAACAAAAAGAATTCCAAAGAGAAAACTGATAAAAATGAATCCAATGACGAAAAGCGCAAACCTCGCTATCCTTGTTACATTTGTGATGAGGATCATTTTACTAATGAATGCCCACATCGAGCAGAGGTTGCAAAATTCATCAAAGGTTCACAACAACCTGTTGTCTTGAAAGATCCTTTTCCGAATCAAGATAGTAAAATGGTTGGTTCCACCTCATCTGCCTCAGAAGAGCCAATTTTGATGATGTATCATGTAAGGATTGCGACGCGATTGCAAGATTATGGTACTAAGAATCATGTTGATGGTAAAGAAGAAAAATCTTCTAGTGCAAATACATCAACTACACCTCCTCCTATTTTTGGTCCGCTACAGATCGAGAAACAAAATCTAGACTTAATAATCAAACCGCCTGCTAAAGGTGTTCTTCGTAAATCAGCTTTCAATCCACATGCGAGAGCTGCTCAGAATTACAACATTGTTGAAGACTTAGCTATTTCTCCTTCAGCAATGTCGGCTTTGGAAGTGCTGCAATCATGCCCAGCACAGCGTAAATTTCTTTTGTCTGCCATAGGATCTATCGATATTCAAGATTCTAACCTTATAATCTTCGATTTAGAAAATAGTACACCTCGCCTACCTCACCAAATGGCTTTCCAGGTTCCAGTGTCAGTCAAAAGAAAACCGATCTTTTGGACTGTGATTGATGAGGGAGCTTCAACGTGTATTATGTCGATTCAGTGTTGGAAATCGCTTGGTTCTCCTACACTCAACCAATCTCCAACGATTCTTAAGGCTTTTGATGGTCGAGGTTTCCACCCTTTTGGTATTTTGCAGGATTTACCCATAGGGGTCGAAGGTAAAATCGTAAATCTAGATGTGGAAGTGGTTGATGCCCCTCTAGATTACAACCTTCTTCTGGGTCGTAGTTGGTCTTATGCTATGATTGCTGTTGTTTCTTCGGTCTTTCGACTCATAAAATTTCCATATCAAGGAAGGATCATTACAATAGATCAGTGAACTTATTTTTCTTCCGACCCAACCTCTACAGAAACAATCCAGCACGTTGGTAAAGCGGCTATCCCTTATAAGGATGTTGGAGTAGGATTGATTAAAGATTCTGGTTTACTAGGAACTTTTTCTTTTCCTCCTCCTAACATATTGCCTTCTGTTGCAACTATTCACATGATTTCGTCAGACACTGTTATGTTTGATGATCCTTGGATCGTACCTTCTCACTCCGAGTTAGATTCAATTGATGGCATGATGCCTTTGAGTCCATTTGAAATTGCATACCAGGCTGTACAGTCACTTTCCGACCCCTCTTCAACCGAAATTGATCCAATGAATGGGATCCATGAGGAATCACTTTCTATATCCAGTTTAGCCACAACGACATTTCCTGATCCTGTTCATACTGATGAGCAGATTCGTGAATTTTTGTCCATTGATGATTTACCATGGGAAGATCTACATCATCGATCTTCGTTTTTACCTGAACTAGATCATTTTGAAGATGATTTCGCTTCAATTTTTACTACTGAATATGTCAAAGAACCCCAGAATCCATTGCAAAATCCTGATTTTGAGTTAAATTTGGGAAGTATTTCTCGAACGGTTCGAAATTTCAGTAAAACCAAGAATAATTGAAAACATTCATATTGTGCTTGCTGTACTGAAGATGAAATTCAAACTTATAAAGCCCTATTTCAAGAATTCCGCAATGTGTTTACCTGGTCCTATGAAGAAATGCCAGGAATTTATCCGTCAATTATCGTACACAAAATCAAGACTTACCCGGATGCCAAACCTGTCCGTCAATGTCTACGTCAGATACATCCTAGAAAAGCTGCTGCTATCAAAGCAGAAGTTGAAAAATTACTTCGTGCAGGTTTCATTTATCCAATTCCCTTAACGGATTGGGTATCGAATATTGTTCCTGTGACTAAAAAACAAGGAACGATACGAGTATGTATCAATTATAGGGATATTAATCAAGCTTGTCCTAAAGATAATTATCCAACTCCCTATATCGATCAAATAATCGATGATTGTGCCGGCAGTGACATGTTTTCCTTTATGGATGGCTTTTCTGGGTATAATCAAATAAACATACTCCCTGCTGATCAGCCAAAAACAGCTTTTATTTGTCCGTGGGGGACGTTTGCTTATTGCAAGCTACCCTTTGGATTGAAGAACGTTGGAGCAACTTTTCAAAGGGAAATGTCTTACGCGTTTCATGACATTAAGCACATTGTGCAGCCGTATCTCGATGATTTACCTGCTCATTCATCACGCAGGGCTGATCATCTCACTCACTTACGAGCTATCTTTATGAGGTGTTAGCATTATCGAATTAGGTTGAATCCACACAAATGTGTTTTTTGTGTAGATTTGGGTCGTTTAATGGATTTTTTGTTTCGAAAGCGGGCATTTGCGTCGATCCGTCGAAGTTCGAAGCTATTGTTAAATTACCTCCTCCTTCGACTTTACGCCAACTCCAAAGTTTACAGGGGAAAGAAAAAATTTTACGTCGGTTCATTCCTAACTATGCTGAGCTTAGAAAGGGTTTTACCCGGTTGCTGAAACAGAACATTCCATTCTTTTGGGATGAGATCGTTGATCGATCTTTTGATGCACTTAAACACGCGTTGACCCATGCACCGTTATTGCATCCTCCCAACTACAACCAGGATTACATTTTTTACCTCGTTGCTTCTCATTCCACTATTGGGATGGTTTTAGTTCAGGAAGATGAATCTAACACTAAACATGTGATTTACTATCTTAGTCGAAATCTGAATCCAATCGAGATTAAATACACACATGTGGAGAAATTGGCATTGGCAGTTGTCGAAAGATTTAGACACTACATCTTATTACGTAAAACCACAGTAATTTATGATTGCAACCCTATGATGTACATTTTAACCAAACAATTGCTAGGGGGCAAGTATTCCAAATGGATCGTCATCCTGTAGGAATTTGACTTGGAATTTGAGAAATCTAGGGCAAAGAAATCTTTGGTATTTGCGGAACTGATGTGTGATTTCTCCTCTACTGATACTGAAACTGTGGCAGAAGAGCCCATTGCAGACGAATCTCTGTTTCTTATCAGTACTCTTGATCCATGGTTTGGAGATATTCTTGTTTATCTCCAAGCCCAATCTTTTCGGCCTAAAATCTCACGATCTCAGCGACAGAAAATACGCTTCCAATCCCAGCAGTACAATATTATTGGTGATACACTCTATCGTCATGGAGCAGATTCTGTTTTCTGACGCTGTCTTGTTCATGAAGAAGCTGAAAAGGTTTGAAATGATTGCAATTCTAGAGCATGTGGCGGTCATATGTCTGGGTATGCCACAGCCCAAAAGATATTGTGCGTTGGCTATTTCTGGCCGTCATTTTTCAAAGATTGTATTTATGCAGTTTGGAAATGCCACAATTGTCAACTTTTTTATCGTATGATGAGCGCGCCACCCGCTCCTCTTCATCCCATAATTGTTGTTGGTCCTTTCGCGAAATGGGGTATCGATTTTATTACATGTAACCCTCACTCGGCCGGGGGGCATGCGTATATTATCTTAGCAGTAGATTATTTTACTAAGTGGGCCGAGGCGATGCCTACATTTTCGGTTGATGCCTACATTTTCGGTTGATGGCAAGACTGCTGCAACTTTCGTATTTAATCACATAATTTCTGGGTTCGGTGTTCCTCAAGCCATTATTACAGATCATGGAAGTCATTTTCGGAATGTCATGATGACTGAACTGACAGATCAACTTGGCCTGCGCCACGATAGTTCCACTCTGTATTATCCGCAAGCCAACGGTCTGGTTGAAGCCATAAATAAATTTTTAGTCACCATGATTAGACGAATTATTGGTATTCACAAAACAAATTGGCATTCCATGTTATTTTCAGCACTTTGGGCATATCAAACCTCAGTAAAAACATCAACTGGTTTCACTCCCTTTCAACTCGTTTACGGTTTGGAAGTTGTGTTGCCGATTGAATGCGAAATTCCGTCACTGAAATTAGCCATAGAATTACTCCCAGCTACGTCTGAGGAGGAGAAACGTTTCCTGTACTTAGCTCAGCTGGATGAGAATCGACGAAATGTCGTAATAGAAAACGAGGCTCATGTTAAACGAATAAAAGCTCAGTATGATAGAAGTGTTACCCCTCGAAATTTTTCAGAAGGAGACCTAGTCTTAGTTTATGATCAAGCCAACGATAAGCTAGGAGCTGGGAAATTCGTGCCCATGTGGCATGGTCCTTTCATTGTTAAGCGAAAGCTGGTAAAGGGGGCCTATGAGCTGATAGATTTTGATGGTGTCCATTTAGATAAACCCAGAAATGGGCTATATCTGAAGCGATATTATGCTTAAACTTGGTGTGGAGATTTTTTATTTAGATTAGATTTCTTTACTATTGGTGTGTCTTAGATTAGAAAAGCGTGCCTAGTTTAGAAGTGTGTTTTTATCACTATTCCTGCTTATCTGAGTTTTACTCTTGATATTGCAGATGTCGACGTCTCTTCAAACCTACATTGGTTTTGTTGATGGTGCTTGTCGTAGTACACAGAACATTTCTTCCGCAGCTTGGGTTATCTATTCACCCTCTGACGAGTTAGTATCCATGCATGGGGTAAGCCTTGGTCAAACAACGAATAACATTGCCGAGTATAGTGCAGTGATTGAGTTATTACTTGAATCCATATCATTTGGAATTCGGAGTTTGATTGTTAGGTTGGATTTTGAACTTGTTGTATTACAGCTTAACAGGGTTTATGCCATTAGAAATCCAGTGTTATTAAGGTTATTTTTAAGAGTTCGTCTCTTGGAACGTGAATTTTATTACATTGAATATCAACATATTCCAAGACATTTAAATACATTAGCAGACAGTTGCTTCTAGTATGATAAATCGACATTTGCAATGATCAAAATAGTAAAACAAACAACATTCATAACATGTACAAAAATAGCCGGTAAATAGTGATATATCATAGTATAGAAGTGTTTTCAAAAAATATACATCGTCTTCGATCATAGGTTGGAAAAACCTTATGATCGGAAAAATGATAACACAAAAAGTAAAAAATATGAGTCTACAACACGATCATCCCATCAATGATGGTGATCACGATAAGAGACCATTGCTCGGGCCACCCTACATAGGAACCTTCTAAAAGGTCCTGGAACACCAATCACGTATCTCTGCAATCTGAGTGGAATCTCATCTATGTCCGTCTCTGGAATGTCTAGAGTCAGATGCTCTAGATGATGCTCTAAATCAGACACGATTTCTGCTGATTGGCTTACTGGGGCTGGTGCGGCTGCAACTGGTTGTCTTCTGTCATAAGGTTGGAGATGGGCTGGTCGCCTTGGGCCCACATCTGTATTAAAAAAATTTTGGTTATTAATTTTGAAAGACGATCAAAATACGAAAAAAATTAGAACTTAGAATTTGTTGGAAATGATTTTACCTGATTCATCCCACTATTCCCCTGTTGGGAGAGTCATCTCTCGGTCGCCGCGGAAATCTATCCTGGCGTATGGAAAGTCCTCAATGAAAAAAAGTTGGCGGTCCAGCCAACGAAAATATGAAGGAGGAAATCGAACAATCTCAGCGCCCTCAATACCGTGACGGGTCATCAATGCAATCCAATGAACCATCCTAGGTTCTCGGGGTCGACCAACATCAACAGGAATGCTCTGTGGAGCCAACATGGGGATCCTCTCTAGAGAAAAAGTGACCACGATGGATCGATATCCAAAGTTATTTAGTTTGCCATTTTTCGCTCTAGTTAGTTGGCCTTTTACATTGGCCAACACACCTTTGCACCAGTTGAAAATGGTTCCTCGAAAACAGTCCACAGCAATGCGCATCTGGGAGCCGGTAGCCACATGGAGTGCGACACTCCCACACAGTCTGGTAATAGTAAACGCAATAACTTTCAGCTCTGGATGGATGATAGTTTTTATATCAATCCGTTTCTCCCTGGGGTCTACCTCATCATGACAGAACTCTTGTCGAAGACTAGCGACAGTTTGGCCACCTGGCCTAGTCCCAAACAAGGAAAGTTGTTCGCCCCTATTGGACAAACCAGTCAGAAAATAAATATCCTCCAGCTCAATTTTGAGCCGGTGGCTACCAATAATGAAACACTGGTCCTGCACGTTCCACCTGTTTACCAGCCATGTAAAGAGATATACCTGTGCCCTCATGCCCTGGATGGCCCAGAATTTATACAAATCGCATGCTCTTAATGCCTGCATTGTGGGAAAATGGAGTATTGCAGCGTCATCCACATCCTCATGCTCACGTTCTCTCCAAATCAACATCTTGCTAATCCTACAATGCATAAAAAGATATGTTAGAACAATCTAATTTGAAAATTTTTGGGCGCCAAATGAGAAATTTGATTTTGAAATTTAAAAATGCGGGGACCACACTTTCCCTTTGTACACAGTGCATAGGAACGCACACACTCTGTAGGAAAAGTGTGGACCCACGAATTTTTTCTACATAGAAAAAGTCGGGGTCCACAGGTCCCATGTGTGGCACCTGCGGACCTCCGCGGGCGATTTCTTAAACTATGTTTCTCCCTTAAAAATAAAATCTAAAGCCTAAAAATGAATTGTAAATGGATGAAAAGCAAGATTAAGAGGTTGTGGATTACTTGGGACTGACGGTTCTCGATTTCGTCAAACGGATCTTCCGGAATCTTCACAGGAACTTTTTACCCAAAAGCTTCTACTTTTCACTCTGAACTTGAACGGTAAAAATGAAGTTGAAAAAGTCATTTTTATAAGTTTTTTCGAATAGATGAATTTTTAATTTATTTATTTTTCACTTTAAAAAGGGTATTTTTGAAGCATTTTTACTCATTTTAAACAGGTATGTGTAATGTTTCAAGTTTTTGTGCAGAAATTGGATTTTTCAGGAGAATTGATCATTTTTCAACAAAGAGCATACTTTTATCACTTTTTCAGACTCTTTCAAAAAATTTACGAAAAAGCGAAATCCTGGAGTCCTCTTTTAAGCCCTTTTCAGACTCTCTAAATATGAAAAGATTGCCGAGTACTTGATTATTCAAACTCGTTAAAGTAAATGAATGATCGTCCTTTCAGTATAAGTTTACCCCTTTTACGGACTGAAATGGACTATTTACGAAAAAGGTATACGTTGACTAATTACGGTCAATAGAGTTCTCTCTCGCATTATTTTATCCTTTTTCGGGCCTGAGAGACTAAATTTACGAAAAAGTACACCCATGGAGTTTTCTTAAGTTTTTTCTTCTGACTCCCTAAAATTGAAAAACACCGAGTTTCTCCTATACTGGACTCGTTAAAATTTAACAGTAAAGGACTTGTTTAATTTTTAACAGGAACGAACCACTCCTTCTTAGGGTTCGAATCTTAAACTAATTTGGACTCATCCAAAGGATGAGCTTATAAACAAGCAAATGTTATCCTCCTCAAGCTTGTCAAAAATAAAGAGGTACTTGCCAGAAATGGTGGGGGAAAAGAGAGAAAAATGACTTGTTTGTTGTATTTTGAATTTTCGAAAATCCAGTTAACCACTCTTGAACACGACACTTTCATTCACCTAGGTTGGGAAATCCTTTGCCTAACAGTTAATCGAACCTCATTAAAATTCTTCATCCGGTTTCTGGGTATTAGCTTTGGGTCAATTGTCACCAAGCCATCTGCAGTGTCATTATGTGTTCAAGAGGACAGTTCAAATAAACCATTCATCTGCAAAATATCTGTCATCCATTTTGACCATCCCTGAGTCAGTCCTTGCCAATATATTTTCAAAACTTGATCTATGATTTCATGTTGTGGGCTTGCCTATGACGGATCGCTTTCTATCGACGACAACTCATTATCTAGGAAGTTGATCTAGAAATCGTCAGCACCTTGAAATCTGCATGCCTCAATGGCAGGTTTCTCGCCTTCGACGACAGGTTGCATCATTGACCTTTGATCGAATGATTCTGTGACATGTTCGACTTTAGCTCATTCATTCACATTTCACAGATTGTACTGGGTACTTTGAGATCCATTGACATTACTGGTGGTTACTCTCACACTTGTTAACAGTTTACATCATTGACTGGTAATCAAGTGGTTTCTACCATGTTCGACTTCGACACATTCATTCACATGGATAGAATCGTACTAGTTCGAGATGCAGAAATCAAGACCCTAGATCTAGTTTCTACCATCCAGGCTGTAAGAAATTTTGTTATCATTTATACAGTGGACTATTTATAAACAGATGGTTGTGTCCATACTGTGTCTACACATGTCTATACTGTGATGTACTCAAAATCATTCCTGTATCAAAACAGTTTGAATTAGTTTCTAGTTAGTTTTGATCTGAGTATGGGAATGCCTACCTCAGCGATGATATATATATATATACTTTCCATTGAATGTTTTTACAGGTTCCGACTGGGGTGTCCACAGGATGATCCTTGAAATGATAAAGTACTGCACTCTTCATATATGACAGACTTCAGCATCATCTATTCCAGACTTTGCACTTTGAAATCTGTTACACTAAAAATTGTCATCCTGACATTCTGCTATGTGTATGAGCTCATTATTACTCATACTTCTCCCTTTGCAAGTCTAACATATCATTTCCTCATGTCAAGCCTTGAAAATCAGAGAAATGTTCCTAAAAATCTCCTAAACTTTGGTGTCGCACTTTCTCTCTATCTTTCCTGCGGTCTCGCACCTAATGTTCAGCTCTCTTGCATACCTGAACGCACTTTATCTATGTTATAGGTGTGGACCCCTGTAAGATCAAAAAGGCGCAAGTAAATTCCAAAAATCTCAATAAAAGTAAATTCTAGAAGCTTCTAGAATGGTTCTTGCGGTGGCAGAACCGCTCTTGTGAGGTGCATGAATCCCTTACCTTATGGAGCTAACCCCTTGATGTGAGGAGCTTATCCCTTTGAAGGAGGATTCTATCCCTTCATAGTTGGAACAAAAAACCTCCTCTTTTCCACTATAAAAAGAGGCATTGGGTAGCCTCAAGGGGAGTTCAAGCTTTAGAATATTTGAAGTTAAGTGTTGTTGAGATTCAGACTCAGTTAACTAAGACTTTTGTGAGGAGAGATTACATACCTCTATTCGTCTTGGTTGGAGGAGTGCAGAGCTTATCAAAGTAGAGGAGACTCCTGCTTCGGACCCCGGGAAGGCCTGTGCAACATCAAGGCTCAGGTTGTAAGGTTTTCCTTCTTTTTAAATTAATACAAATATACTCATTTTTCTCAATAAGCTTTCAGTTAATGGTTTATTTCATAGATTCCTTGATCACTATGATAAGCATGGTTTATGATGATTTATATACAGGTGCTATGTAATATTTTGCTTGTTTGTGACTGCAGGTTTACGAGGAAAACTCCTTCAAGTGCACGAGGGACAACAACGACTTCAAACAAGTGTTGGACATACGGTAAGTCTTTTACAACTCTATAGAGCTTTTTGTAGATCATATATGCTTAGAGAAATATTAGTTTATTTGGTTGTTTGTTTCTAGATACTTTTAGTACTAGGGAGATCGGTCTTGTCTACAAGATGGATTAATCCACACAACACCGCTCCAGTCCCAATATTGGAACAAATATTGTATATATTAATAAGAATACCCTCAAATATGAAAAGGTTCCTCGCTCTCCAAATTTTCCATAACAAGAATAATGGAACCGCCTTGTGTTGTCCCCCCCCCCTGAAATCCGCCAACAAAGACATTGTTATATCAAAGGAAATTGTCTATATGGAATTTTAAATGATTTTTGAATCTAAAACCATACACGTGAGGTAGTTGTGCACTGGAGGAATAAATGAAGACCTATTTCAATATCTTCTTAGCAAAGTGGGCACTATCAAGGTTCTTGATAATTCTACCTGCATAAGTTCTCCCAGGTTAGTATTTTGTTGCATCAAGCCAACCAAGTGAAAAGGATTATCTTCAGGGGCACTCTCCACTTTCATACTTTTTGAAACCAACAAGAATTAGCTAAAGTGAATTATGTGCACATAATACACTTGTATATTTTTGCGACCACCACAGTTCCCGGGTTGAGTTTCCCAGCCCAAGTGAATTAGTCCCCATTCTCGGTTCTGCAAAGACACGCCCATCTATGCTCCTGTAAAAAACCATTCCAATCTGCCACACTCTGTCCTTCCAAGCTGATATCTGCAGCCTCTTTGATCTGAGTATGAATGTTAGTTTTGTTGTGCTAATTTTATCTTTAGATTTAAAATGTATTTGTTGATCTTATACTTGTTGTACATAGGTTTCTTTATTGCTTATGTGTGTCAAACAGGTAAATTAATTGAGTTTTATGAGTGAATTCAAGAGCATAAATCATGAAATAAATATGCTGAACGGCAGCAAAAACAAGAAAAGAAAACCATCATAATTGATCCATAAACACAAAGTTTTGATGAAGGAGTTCACCCCTCATGGGCTAAATCTCCTTGGTCCAGCTTCTATGGCTTGGGCCTCTGTATTAGCTAAAAAGTGAAAAGAATTGTTGTTTACATTCACCTACAACTCCTAAAACATGTCTCAATGGCTCCATAATGTCCAAAACATTCATAAATAACTCTTCATTCTCTCAATTTGGTCTTCATCTGATCTAGGCATGGCCTTCCCTCCTAGTGGCCCTAGGCTTCCTTTTTCTTCAAAGTGACAAAAACACCTTTATAATTTCTCCTCTGCCTCTGCAACTTGTACCAATGTGTTCATAGCATGCCAATCTGCTAAGAATGACTCTTCCTGAGCCAAAATTGGTCGAAAATTTCTCAAGATATAGCCAATTTAATTTTCCTAGGAAATCTCCTCCAAATGTGGAGAAGAATCTAGATAAAACCACAAAATTTGGAGGGCCTACCGGTTTTGGAAGCACCCGTAAAACTCCACCAAGTTAAACTCCTATTTTAATTAATGTAAAACCGGATTAATAGGGATAAGTGCAGATTAGTGCATGCGTAGTTTAGCGCTAATCCGAATTACAATTTGTATAAGCGAATAATATTTGGGTTAAGGCTATAATTAAACTCCATTAGCAATAATCTGTGTGCATTAACGGTTGGCTCCTGTCGTGGTTATAGTGGTTGGTCTTATGGGAGGGGGCTAGCCCCCTTCAAATCCCCGCTGCTCGGTCCAGTTTAAAACAATTATAAGTCGATCGCATAGCTTTACAAGAAACAAGTCATGGGCTATTGGTAACGGTGGAGAGTGATATGGGGGAGGTCGTGGGGTCAAGCCTCAACCTCCGCCCAACCCCGTATATACATTTTGCGCCATATAAATATTCCCCATCACATTTAATCCGCCATTATAAAACCTTTGAAATATCAAATCTTCGGACTTTGGTTAATTTGAAATATACACTAGATATAAATTAATCGGACCACCATGTAATCTACCCGAGTACAATAGTTGTATAATAATTTGACCATCCAAAACTTTGGTTATATAATTAATATACCACCACCATATCAATAAGCTTGGACCTTGGTTAATAATGCAACCACCATGTTAAAAATAAAATTCGAACCTTGGAGTTGGAGAGGGTCCACCAAAGGGGGCACATGGCGGCCCCTGGTTGCACCACATGTAAGCCTCTGGTTGGGTTGTCTCTCATAATATAAAAAAAAAAAAAAAAAATAAATAAATCAAATTTAGCCTTAGGAGAAAATTCGTAAAAAAATTTCACCTTCAAACCAATTCAGCGAATCGTGTTGTGACACTTGTCACAGTGCCACTGGGAAAATTGAGGAATATTCCCTACATGTTAACTGGGATGTGATCTGAATTTGAATGTTAGTTTTGTTGCGCTAATTTCAATTTCAGATATAGATCTTATTTACTGATCTTATGCTTGATGTGCAGGTTCCCTTGTTACTTATGTGTGTCAAAGAGGTAATTAAAACTGAATTTTATGAGTGTTTTTGAAAGCATAAAGAATGAATTTAAATGGCTTAACAACAGTAACATCAAACCATCACAAACTGATCCATTAAAACATAGTTTTGATGAAGGACTCACCCCTCCTGGGCTACATCTCCTTGGTCTAGCTTCATAGCTTGGGCCTCTGTGTTAGCTCAATTATGCTCAAAATGTTGATTACATGCATCAAATTCTCTTGGAACATATTCCAATGAGTTTAAAATGTGGAAATCTATCAGAAATGACTATTTATTTACTCAATTTGGTTATCAGATGCTTTGGGCATGGCCTTCCCTCCTGGTGGCCCTAGGCTTCCAAATTATTCAAGGCAACAAAAACCTTTGTGGATGACCTCTTCTGCCTCTGAAACCTGTTCCAATGGCTCCAAAACATCAAAATATACTAATAATGACCCTTCCTGAGCTAAAATTGGTCGAAAATTGCCTCAGTTATGGCAAAAACAAATTCTCCTGCAATTTTGCCTCCAAATTTGGAGAGAACTCCAGTTAGCTCCACTAATTCTAGCGCTCCGCCGCATTTGGCGGACTCCACCATCTTCGTCGCCATATTAGCTGCCCCATTAACTTAAGATAATCTCACTTTAAAGATGACTACCATTGTGTTTAGCACTAATCTGGCTGTAAGCCCCTAGCTCTCTGGCACAGTGACAGGGTCACAGTCTCATTGTGAGGGGCTGGCCCCTCCGTTCCCGCCACTGGAGCCTAATGCGCATTTAAATAAAATTTTCGCTGCCTGACTTTCAATGAATAAGGCTTATGGCTAAAAGGTAAAGGAGCGCATTAGGTGGGGGAGGTCATGGGTTTGAACCTGAACCTTGAACCCCATTACTTATTTTTGCAACGTGTATTGACCGAAATATTTCCAACGCATATGTAATATATGCCTTCCCGAACCATAGTTTAATTCCTCCATACAATATTTAATATGTGTTAAGGTTTATAATGTCCGTTTAATATATGCGGACCCACCATTAAATTCGTTGCCATGCGTTTAATGATTTGGTTTAATAATATGCCAACGATATTGTATATGCGGATTTGAAATTGAATTAAGGTTTATAATAATATATATGTGGAGATTTTAATTAAAGTTTGAAATAATTTTAAATATATAATATAATATATGATTAAAAACTATAATATATATATATATATTAACTTCAACCTTAATTAATTAATTTTAAAAAAATCATTTTCAGCACATAGTATCAAGAACCCAAAATTTAACCTTAGGAGGTTATTGGACAAATTTCACGTTCACAAACCAAACTGGAAAATTTCACAGTGACACTTGTCATAGTCCCATTGGACTAAAACTGAAGAAGATTCCCTGAATGCTCACTAGGCTGCCATGTCATCAGCTTATACTTGTTTTGCAATTTTCTTAATAAAAATTTGTTTGTTCTGAACAGCGATCAGTAGACCATAACTCCTTCATCCGAACTCAGTTTTCAATAAAACGAGTTGCGTTGGATTCTTTACGACGAGCCATTCCTTGTCATTATGGTTTCATTCAATTCTGAGCACTTTCATTTTTGAGCTAAAATATTGAGCCTCTGATCATTCCTCCCCACTAGAAATCTTTTGGACCCCAAAAGCTCTATGATTACTGATTATGTGGATGAGGGTATTGTTCCCTCACCCTTCTAGTCTCTATCCATTGAACTTTTCCCAATTTCATCATTTGGAGCTTTTCACAAAAGTCAACTTTTTCCTTGATTCTTGCGACCTTCTCTTGTTGTCATTAACACCGTCATGATGCAATATTTCTGAATTTTCAGAACAAAAATCTATTCTTGTAAGAACCATCGTGTTCCTTCCTTGGTCAATAATCAAAGGAAACTTAAAAATTTTCTCACCTTGCACATTGTCACCATGGTGATTTTTAGTTGATCTCGCTTTGTACTTGCGACGACTCTTGACCAAGTATCTTTGCCATTGCCATGTACCTTTTGAAAACTAGCAATAAGCATTTGTGGAACCCATGCCTTCTTTGCCAAGCTGTTTTTTTATTTTCTCTTTGACCTTTGCACTCTCTTGCACCGGCATCTTGTTTCCAACATTGCTCAACACTACTGTTGTCTGTTGCAAATGTTTTTCACCCTCTTTCAAAGGCAACCTGTTAACATCCTGAAACAACTCATTACAAGAATAAGCATCCTTTTAAAAAGTGTGATTTAATACATCTCTTTGTTTGATCATCAACAATGTCAAGTTCTGACTTGCATTCACTATCCTCTTCATTTCACTTGCATGTACAAGAGACAAACTTGTCTTCAGATAAGAGACAAACCTGTCTTCTTCTTATGCGCTCTGATTATGTACTCAATACCATCCTTAAACAAGTGATACTTGTTCTCATGGTGATGAAATACAAATTTCCTATAATACGGATAAGGACTTCCCAATACAATACCTGATATTTCAAGTGACGCCACATCAAGCTCAAATTCATCAAGAAAGTTTGAGTTAATGGAGAATCTTATAAGCACTTCCTTGTAACCTGCAAGTTTGCATTCTTGCATATCCAACCCAAAGGATATGGTCTTGGATGTTGAATAGTTTCAAGGCCTAGTTTCTTAACCAAATATTCAGAAATGAAGTTAGCTTGTGACCCACTATCAAAAAGTGTATCAATATTGGTATGTTTAGAGACAACTCTAATGTGGAAAATTTATCTTCTTGTATATTCATCATGAGTATCATTCGTACAATTTGAAGAACTAGTGCTTGCAACACATTTACCTTTCAAACCCATCGTTGTAATTTTTGTCTCGCTCTCCAATATGACCATCCACCATCACTATAGCAAAAATTTCCCCTTCTCTTGCTTTCTACCATTTGGTTTCACTGATGAAGTTGCTAATTTTTATCTCTTACCATGGCCAATATTTGAACATTTTTTCAACACCTTAATGTAGTCCCCGGTCTATACGA
>JAXQQM020077874.1:0-14562 GCA_034641835.2 Pinus albicaulis | reverse complement strand
TGTTGTGACCAGCAACAACCCCCCTTTTTATTTCATATTAGTAATAATAGTAAATAAATGGGGACCCTTAGTTAAAAAATCCAAAAAAATCAATTAGGATTTGTTTTCCTTTTCAAATAAAACTTTCTATCATAACTTAGGGAAATCCTTTAGAAGAAACCTTAAGAAACACTTAAGTTTATGATAGATTACAATAAAATTGTTCTTTAAGCGAAATAGCGCATCCATCGCAAAATGGTATATATCTTTTGTAAAACTGAAAATGCGATTTTGCGATAATGCGATCCTAAAAAGCCTATACAATAACATATTGGTCGCAGATCGCATAGCGCAGAAAAGAGAAATGTTAAACGAATACCTTTTGCGCTATTTACAATTTTGCGCTTTTGCGATATTTGCGATGTGCGCTTTTGCGATATTTGCGATGTGCGCTTTTGCGCTATTTCGCAATTTGCACTTTTGCGCTATTTGCAAAATTGCGATGGTTACGTTTTGCGATATTGCGATATTGTGATATTGCGCAGATCGCAATGTCACGGATTCATAAAAGCGCGTTGTTCAAAGAAAGTCTTCCCATATATCAATATCTGTTATGCGCTTTAATGATTGGATTAAATGAATGGATTGTCAATTAATGGTAAATGAGATTTTGTTTTGATTGAAAGTCGTTTCATGCTATAATAATATATTTCATCCGCCTTTGCATTTAAAACTATCTCATCACCTTTCTTATGCCATTACTCTCATTTAACTCGTAAAACATAGGCACGAAGGAGCAAGCGTCTATACAAAGCATTCACAAAACACTATGGGTAAGAAAGAGAAGAGCTCGAATTCTGAAAACAGAGAAATGGCTTGACTGTATGCAGACACCGCTTGCAATAAGGATGCCGGTATAACCACATGGGAAGGAATGTATAATTTGTTGGAAGAAGAAAATCCTATGGTGATTAAAGTTGCGGCTATAGCAGGTTCCAGTAATACGTCTGAGGCAACTCTTAAAGAACTGGCTTGCTCATTTCTGCATAGGATAGCGGCAAGGCCGAGGATTCTCCCGTATACGGACATGGTGAAATGGGTGCTGGACAACACCGATATTTCAGACAGGCAATTTAGAACTCCATCTCAAGAGCTAATCGGGTCATTCACCACGGAAGATGTGAGGCTGATGTATAAGTTGCCGGAACCTCAGGCGACTTATAATAAGCAATTCATGGAAGATTTTGCCAGAGAACATGCGAATTTGTCAGAATGCACACAGGAGTGGACCAAAAGAGATGAACCGTTGAAGAAAAACAAACACGGTATGTACAGTACTGGTTCACTTACCTCTCCTTATTGTTTTGCTGCTGCCATGTTATGCATGCTTTTTGGAAAGCCTGACATAAATATGATCTTGCCTGAATGGCTCCCTTTGTTGAATGTTGCCGTTAATTCTACAATTGTAGACTGGGCCAAAATCTTATCTGATAATTTGACCACTGCTATTTTTCACTACCGGTCCAAATGAAATGTTTCTCAGCGGATTTATCCGCCTTTTTATTTATCTGCTTATGTCATGGACGCTATCTGTTTTGTCTCTAAATTCCCTGTGATGGGTTGGCAATGGACTATCCACGATCCTTTGCCTATTCATGTGTACCATAAGGAACTATGGGAGTCTAAATTTGTCCCCCATTTTTACCAAATTTGCCATGGTGTAATGTTGCCATTATATAGAACATTGCATAATAAGGATGCCCCAAGGTTATCCCCAGAAACAGAGAAAAAAGAGAAAGTTAGAAGGTGCAATTGCTACTGAAGCAGAACAACTAGATGTCTTGTGGAAAGATCCTTCCACAGAGCCTACTGAGAATATTGCTAAGTTATCTCAAATGACAGGGGCTTATGCTTCTGCAACAATTGACAAAGCATTTGAGATACAACTCTTGTTGAATGAAAAAGAAGAACAGATAAAAGTTCTACAACAGCAATTGCAACAGGTACAGGCCAATAATGAAGCACAATTGAAACTTGAAGAGTTACAACAACAACTTCAAGAAATGCAAATAGGACATCCAAAAATCTTGGCTGATAAAGAAAAACAAATACAGATTATCCAAGATCAGCACAAAGATGATCCTAAGCTTCCTGATTTTATTTCAGAAACTATCTCTTTAAACAATCAACTATTGCAACAAGAAGAAGTGTTATGCCAACAAATCTTACAATGGAATTCTTTTTGCCAAGAGAGTGAAAAAATCACAAATCATGTCGTAGATTTACGAAATGATTATGATTTAATTAATGAAAAGATCAATGATTATTTGGTATGGAAAAAAATAGAAGAAGGAAGAAAAGATGGTGCACCAATTATTAATGAAAATCATAAAGAAATACTGTTCAATAACTGGGATGCACAAATCAGAAGGGCAGAGAAGGCAGCAGAGGAGGCGGCTACAACGGCAAAAACTCTTACTGATTGTGTAAATGATAATTTACACAAAGCTAATTTGATTTCAGAAACTGTTCTAGGGTATCTCCCACAGGCACATCAACTGCAAACAGAATGGAGGCAAAAGGCAGAAGAAAGAGCAAAATCAATCCAAGGGCTGACAAGATTAAATTGGGACTCTTACTGGACATACTTAGTGAAGCCACACAATCAGCACAGTGTGCTTAATTGTATCATCAATTCTATTGAGAAGATTGCGCCTACACTAGCCGACTCTGTCTTTTCAGGACAGTTGAATTCTGAAGTCGGTCAACCACATCTTCTCAAAACTATGCTAGATGCCTACAAGTTTAAAGATCAAGTTCATAAATAGTTAGTTAATAGTCTTTATTTTTAGATTTAGTTTTAATTTTACTGTATTTTTTCCTAGGAAAAGGACGGTCATTAAACCGAATCCTTAATTTTTGTAATAGACTATTTTTAGATTTAGCTAAGTAGTATTTAAACCCTTCTCATGCATTTAGAGAAGGGTCCTGGATTTTAATATTTTGACTTGGAGATTACATTTCTATACTCCACTGACTTATATATTTTTTAAAAGGATCAAATCTGGTGATTTTATGCGGAATTATATTTAAAGTGTTGCATTTATGTACCTTGGATTTGATTTTGCATCAGAATTACTGGATTAGAGTATCAGATTTCATTTGAAAGTATTCAAGATGAATAAGGTATTTCTATCTGTTCACTGTTGATTTCTTTTGTCTTATGATATTCGCTTTAAAATTTGCTATCATTTACAGATATTTGTTTTCATAATGTTTCTTTATATATATCATTTTTTAGTATAATTGAAATGTTATCTTTCGTAAGTATATGTAGATGATATATTATGATGAATGCAATATGTTAATACAACTCTGTTTAATTTCTTAAACAGAGTTATCTTTATTTGTTTCTGCACATTTCGATTTAAATGATAATACATTTTTATGGTTATTGTTAAATTGGAATAATCTTAAGTTGTATTCATATATGATTGCCCGGGTTAGTGTTAGAATTTCTTTACCAGTATTTAGTTTAAATTAGATAGTTTTATTTCAGTCAATTTAGTCCAATTTCCACTCATCCAAATCAATCCATCAGCAACCCATTAGTTATAAGGAAACTGGTCCTTTAAATCCAGTCGGAGCCACCATACCAAACGGAAAAGGAGCTATCCTAAGGTCCTGACCGGGTGGTTTTCCCCAATGTTTGAAGCAGAGATTTTCTAGGCTTCAACATTTTTGGCGCTAGAAGGAGGGCCTGAGCTATGAATGGCAAGTAAATCTTTACCCACAAGCCATTCTAAGAGCAAAATACCCTCATCAACTTCTTCAATTTCTTCTGAAATACAAAATCCTATAGAAGGAATTGAGAAGAATATTCATACACCCACTACCAAAATCTCAAAACATTCAAACAATCAAAATCCTGAGTCTCTTGAAGTTGAAGATTTAATTCATAAATTGAAAGGATTCTCATTATCTCTAGATGAGTCTGAAATATCTAAAGGTAGTGTAACTTCAAAATTTGTTTCTTCAAAACCTCTTACTAGGCTTCAAAGTGAAAAACTTGGTATTTCTCTGAAAGAATTCCCTTTACCTAGTAGAGTCAAGACAAGAAAAACTCAATCAAAATCAGTAAGTGATATAGGTTCTTCATCTAATATTCAATTACCTGTTTCCGAAATCCCAACTCAACAAAGTACAGTTGTTTCCACATCATCTGCTCAATCATCATCAATCTCAACATCATTTATTCCAACAACCTCTATTCAGACACCACCAGCGTCTACTACTCCTCCAATAGTTGTTCCAATAATGGCTAGACCATGGGCTACTCCAGGGGCTGTCAACATGCCTGCACCTTTACATGATTTACCTGAAAATCCTGGAAAATGGCTTCCAAAGTTCATTCCAGATCTTAACATTCAAGCTGAAGAACATATCAATAACTTTATGATGGTTTTAAATTTGAATGGAGTCGTACATGAATATGTTGTATTCAGACTATTCCCTTATACTCTTCTAGGGGCAGCAGGATCCTGGTACTTTTCATTACCGTCAGGATCCATAACAAGTTGGGCCATTTTTGTAGATCATTTTTTAACCAAATTTGGAGATGATAGATCAATAGCTACTTTAATCAACGATCTCTCAAATTTGAAAGCAGAACCCAAGGAACCCATTAAAGATTTCAACGCTAGATTCAACAAACTCTTGAACAAAATTCACACAGATTCAAGGCCTAGTGAACAAGTCAGAAGTGAATAGTACATAATTGCCTTACCCTCAAACATAGCAATTTTTGTAGATAGAGCTGCAAAACCTACATTAGCCGAAAATATGAAAGAGGCTATTGCAGTAGAAAAACGAATTATTTCTCTAGAAAAGAAAAATGCTATTGAGGAAAGGAAATCAAAGAAAGTCAGCTTCAAAGATGATTCAAAGAAAAAATCCAAAGACCCATACGACATGGAAGGTTTATAGAAAGTTCTAAAAACCATGTCAAATGAAATGGTTGAAATTAAAAAACAAGTAGCTGAAACTTCTACCAAAAAACCATTCCGAAATTTCAGAAGAAACCAAGTTGAATCTAAACCTCCTAATGAAATCTCTAATGCAGAATCAGAAGAAGAGGAATAAGAAGAATATACATCTTTAGTATCAGATGAGGAAGATGAGAATGAAGAAATAGCTGAATTGCATGGAATGTGGGATTTTATTCTCCCTAATTCTGATAGTGAGGTAGAACAAGAAGCTATGCCTGTAAGTACTAGGAGTAAATCTACATCGGAGCCTGTACAAACAGCTCCTAAAAAGAAAATTACAAATCCAAGTACCAAAGACAAATCCCCTGCAAAGAAAGCTTCTCCATTACCTACTCAAAATCACCCATCTTCTTCTAATCCTCCTTCATCGACAACAAATACTTTAGTGGTGTCAGATCCTATGGAGTATAACATTGTTGAAGACATGAAAAAGATTAAAGCCAACATTTCCTTACATGAACTCAGCAAACTAAAACACCAGCAGAAGTTGCTATTGAAAGAATTAAACGCTACACCAATTGCTCCTTTACCAAGTGGTGTAGTTGCAAAAGCAGCTAGAGGAGCTGGTAAGCCACCAGATAAGGTAGATGCTACTGATACCGTGCTCATTGGAGAAAATTCAAATTATCAGACTCCTCCTTTTCTTTTGACTTATGAAATGTACAATAAGAATATGCATAATTGTTTAATTGATTCTGGAGCATCCTCTAATATAATGCCTACTTCTGTTTGTGCCAAATTGAATATTGAACCACAGAAATCGGAAGTTCATATTGTTCAATTGGACCGCTCTAAAGTTCAAGTTGTAGGAGAAATCAATTCAGTTACTATCAGATTAGCTTCCGATCCTAGGATTGTCCAAAGAATTGATATTTTGATTGCAGATATTCCTGAATTCTATGGATTAATCTTAAGCAGGGACTGGTCTGCGAAACTTAATGGTTATATCTCAACCGATTATTCACATATGTGGCTTCCCTACAAAGGGAAACCAAATCAAATCAAAGTTGAACGAGAAAAACATATGACGCACACTGTCACTGAATTTGAACAACCTAATGAGCCTGTGGCATTCAACAACAATATTCTTGGGGGTTATTCTGCTGAGTCATTTCTTGGAAACTTCAAAGCACCTCAATCACCTTTTTCTGTAAATACTTTTGTTTCTCAAATAGAAAATTTTTCACAATCTGATTCTTCCAGAATTGTAAATATTTCTGATGTAATTGTAGATAAGTCAATAGATAAATCTTTATTTTGGTCGTTATATTTTGATGGATCAAATTCTAGTGATGGAGCTGGAGCAAGATGCATTTTAATTGATCCATATGGAGAGAAAACCATGCTGTCATGTAGGTTAGAATTTGAGTGCACGAATAATACCACAGAATATGAAGCCTTGATTCAAGGACTTTATAAAGCTATAGGGTTAGATGTTAAATACTTGAAAGTCTTTGGTGATTCCAAAATTGTCATAAAACAAATTAGGAATACTATTCATTGCCTTTCAGGACATCTTAAACACTATCAAACCCTAGTACAAGATCTTACCACTCATTTTTTAGCATTCAATATTTCTCCTATTCCTAGGAATCAAAATACATCAGCTGACTTGTTAGCTAATGTTGCATCCAGACTCCTTCCAGCTGAAGATTGCAGTCTTGATAGATTTTCTGTAGAATTGATTTTTCGCCCATATGTCCCAGATAATGTCACAAATTGGAGAGTTTTCTATCATGATCAAGATATTTTAAATTTCATGACTTCAGAGAAATCATATGATGAGAAAATTATTGATGAGAATGATCATGATTTACAAATTGCTTCAAAAGGTAATGAAAATCCCATTCCAAAATCTGTTGTTAAATTAGAAGACTTATATGACATTAAAGACAGATTCAGGAAAGTCATTAATGCTAGACTTCAAAGTTCCACTTTGAAGTTTGAATTAGTAAATCTTGGTTCTGATTCTAAACCTCAAAACGTTAATTTAGGACTCAATTTAACACCAGAGGAAAGGAATGCTTTCATTAAAATCTTGAACAAATATAAAAATGTTTTTGCTTGGAATTATGATGATTTAAAAACGTATGATACTTCGGTTATTCAACACACAATTCCAATGCTTCCTGATATTAAACCTGTTCAACAAAACTAAGGAAGGTTCATCCAAATCTCGAAGGACAAATCAAATCAGAACTTAATAAACTTTTAAAAGCCAAAATCATTTTTCCTGTCAGGCACTCCAATTAGGTTTCCAATATGGTACCTGTAAGGAAGAAGAATGGTGATATAAGAATCTGTATTGATTTCAGAAATTTAAACAAGGCATGTTTAAAAGACAATTTCCCATTGCCAACCATGGAGCAGATACTTCAAAAGGTAGCTGGTTCTGAACTTATGTCCTTTCTTGATGGATTCTCCGGCTATAATCAAGTCTTAGTTCATCCAGATGACAGATTGAAAACAACTTTCAGAACAAAATGGGGAACTTATGCTTATCAGAAAATGCCTTTTGGTCTAATAAATGCAGGAGCAACTTTCCAAAGAGCCATGGACATAGCATTTAAAGGTATGATCAATAAATCAGTTGTTGTTTATCTTGATGACATAACAATATTTTCAAAAAAGAGAGCTAATCATCTACATGATCTAAATCAAATATTTGAAAGATGTAGAAGGTTTGGTATTTCCTTAAATCCAAAGAAATCTTTCTTTGCTTTGGATGAAGGAAAACTCTTAGGATTTGTTGTGTCAAAAGATGGTATATATATTGACCCAGATAGAGTGAAAGAAATTTCTGATATTTCTTTACCTCATAACAAAAAATCCATGCAATCATTTCTTGGGCAGATCAATTTTGTAAAAAGATTCATTCCTGATTTTTCTCAAATTGTTTTACCTATGCAAAATATGATCAAGAAAAATTCAGTATTCAAATGGGGGCATAAAGAGAAAGAAGCCTTTGAGGCAATCAAACAAGCGATCATTAATGCACCAGCATTGAATACCCCGGATTTTTCTAAAGATTTTACTTTGTATACTTTGGCCACCGAAACATCTTATGCAGTTGTTTTAACACAACTCAATGATCAGAAAATTGAGGCACCAATTTCTTTCTTTAGCTCAAATCTGCAAGGAGCTGAGCTTAATTATTCCGATGTTGAAAAACAAGCCTTTGTCGTGTTTAAATCAATCAAACATTTCAGACCTTTTCTCTTGAAAACACATACAAAAATCATTGTCCCATTCTCTGCAGTGAGGCAATTATTAATTCAAAAAAAAGTAGGAGAAAAGAGAGCTAACTGGGTAACAGCCTTGCAAGAATATGATATTGATATTAAACCAGCTAAGATTGTTAGAGGACAAGGTTTTTGCAGATTATTGGCAGGAGCTCATAACATACCAGAAAATCAAGATATTCAAGTAAGTCAGATAAGTGTTACAGACTCTGAATCTCAGTATGCTGATCTCATCTATTACTTGAAAAATGGGTATGCTCCTTCTAATCTCAGCTATAAGAGTAAACGTGCTTTAAGATTAAAGGCTATTAAATATGAGATCATTGATAATGTGTTATTCAGGAAAAATTATGATTCAATCTTATTAAGATGTCTTGAAAAGACTGAAGCTGAAAAGGTTTTGCAGGAATTGCATGATAGACCAGCAGGAGGTCATTTTGGAGGTGATACCACAGCTCACAAAATAATTCGTGCTAGTTATTACTGGCCTACCCTTTTTAAAGATACACATGATTACGTAAGGAAGTGCAGAGTTTTTCAAACTACAAGTGGAAGACAAAGGAAACCAGCCTTTCCTTTACAACCAGTGAGTATTGAGAAACCATTCGAACAATGTGGGCTTGACATTATTGGTGAGATAGTACCTCATTCTTCCAAACAGCACAAGTACATCCTTACTGCAACTGATTACTTTACAAAGTGGGTAGAAGCAATCCCTTTGAAGGTAGCCAATTCTGATGCAATTATTGATTTCATAGATCAATTCATCATAACCAGGTTTGGTGTACCTAATGCTCTTGTCTTTGATAATGCATCTTATTTTTCTGGAAACAGTATAATGGAATTTGCAGTCAAAAGAGGTTTTAAATTGAAATATTCAACAAATTATTATCCACAAGGTAATGGTTTGGCTGAATCCACTAACAAAAATCTTATCAAAATCATTAAAAGGACCATTGATCAAAATCAAAAGAATTGGCACAAGTCTTTAATATTTGCATTATGGGCTAATCGTATCACTAAAAAAGCTTCAATAGGAACTTCACCTTTCAATTTAGTTTATGGAAAAGAAGCTGTGATACCATCAAATTTAACTCTTCCATCATTAGCCCTAGTACAATTTATTGAAGAAAATCATTCTTCATCCATTCAATTGAGATATGATAAAATCCTTAAACTAGAAGAAGATAGAGATAAAACAAAAATTATTCATGAAAAACATCAACAGCTTGTAAAATCTTCTTTTGATGCAAGTTCTACTGGCTCAAAATTTTTGTCAATTGGTGATCTTGTTCTGAAATGGGATAAAGCACATGAAGAAAAAGGTAAACATACCAAGTTTCAGAAAATGTGGCTTGGACCATTTCAGATCGTTGAAAAGATAGGTTCAAATACATTCATACTCCAAGATCTAACAGGTAAGAGAGAATCTCTTCCTGTAAATGGGCTTATCTTGAAGAATTTTTTTTCATAAGGAGGTAACCCCTTCTTAAACTGTACATATTCCTTTCTGCAAAGTTTTTGATTGTTTTTGCAAATAAAGGTTGTTAATAAGTTTATAATTGACTGTTTACTATTTAGGAAAATTTCTTAGGAAAAATATTATAAATATTTATTTTGTGTAAATAAGAATTTTTAAAGAGATGATCACAGTTTTTGGATACTTTAAAATAAGATGTTAAACTTTGAAAGATTATTTCAATCATTTGCATGATCTTTTGAAAACTTGAGGAGAATGTAATTCATTATAAGTTTATTGAGCAGAGAAAGGTTATCTATAAAAGTAAAGATTTTTCAAAGTCTTGGTACTCAAGAAACTCTGAAAATTGTCATCCATTGATTCTTAAGGATAAAACTATTTCACCCCATCCATTTAAGTCATGATTTTTTAGAATGTAATTCTAAGAAATTATATGAAAATTTAAGAGATAAGAGGTCTCATTATGAGCCGACTTACCATGTTCATAAGGAGTAATAAAACTGACATTACCAATACTGCATACCAAAACAGGGTAATGGCTTATAAATATAAGACAAGAGGTCTCATCACGAGTCAGCTTCTTAAGTTTAATTATAACTAGTGAATGGCATTGTTATTAACTGGCTACCAAACCAGAACAATGGCTCTTAAAAATAAAAATAAGTAAAAGATAAAAAACATGAGATAATAGGTCTTATGAATTTATCTTTTAAAAGGTCATAATTTTAGTTGGATGGGACAATGAATGGTTAATGGTTTAAAGGTAACCCTGTCGAGACTATGAACGTTTGCAGGCAACAGAGGCAATACCTATGGCAATAGAGTATATTATAAAACCAAAACTTGGAGAAATCCACTTACTTCATTATTAAAACCAATCAAAGCTTGAGATAACCCAAAAATGTTTTTATTCTTAAGGAATTAGAAAGAAATTGTGAATGATTTTTATTTCTTTTTCATAGTTAGATTTTATTTAAAATATCCTAAGATAGTTTTCATTATCTTTAAAAATCTTTATTTACTAGAGATATAGTGTTCATTTTATTTTTTCAGAGATAACTGTTTCTTTCAGTGAATCGCCAATTGTTGTGACCAGAAACAACCCCCCTTTTTATTTCATATTAGTAATAATACTAAATAAATGGGGACCCTTAGTTAAAAAATCCAAAAAAATCAATTAGGATTTGTTTTCCTTTTCAAATAAAACTTTCTATCATAACTTAGGGAAATCCTTTAGAAGAAACCTTAAGAAACACTTAAGTTTATGATAGATTACAATAAAATTGTTCTTTAAGCGAAATAGCACATCCATCGCAAAATGGTATATATCTTTTGTAAAACTGAAAATGCGATTTTGCGATTTTGCGATAATGTGATCCTAAAAAGCCTATACAATAACATATTGGTCGCAGATCGCATAGCGCAGAAAAGAGAAATGTTAAACGAATACCTTTTGCGCTATTTACAATTTTGCGCTTTTGCGATATTTGCGATGTGCGCTTTTGCGATATTTGCGATGTGCGCTTTTGCGATATTTCGCAATTTGCGCTTTTGCGCTATTTGCAAAATTGCAATGGTTACGTTTTGCAATATTGCGATATTGCGATATTGCACAGATCGCAATGTCGCAGATTCATAAAAGCGCGTTGTTCAAAGAAAATCTTCCCATATATCAATATCTGTTATGCGCTTTAATGATTGGATTAAATGAATGGATTGTCAATTAATGGTAAATGAGATTTTGTTTTGATTGAAAGTCGTTTCACGCTATAATAATATATTTCATCCGCCTTTGCATTTAAAACTATCTCATCACCTTTCTTATGCCATTAATCTCATTTAACTCGTAAAACGCAGGCACGAAGGAGCAAACGTCTATACAAAGAATTCACAAAACACTATGGGTAAGAAAGAGAAGAGCTCGAATTCTGAAAACAGAGAAATGGCTTGACTGTATGCAAACACCGCTTGCAATAAGGATGCCGGTATAACCACATGGGAAGGAATGTATAATTTGCTGGAAGAAGAAAATCCTGTGGTGATTAAAGTTGCGGCTACAACAGGTTCTAGTAATACGTCTGAGGCAACTCTTAAAGAACTGGCTTGCTCATTTCTGCATAGGATAGCGGTAAGGCCGAGGATTCTCCCGTATACGGACATGGTGAAATGGGTGTTGGACAGCACCGATATTTCAGACAGGCAATTTAGAACTCCATCTCAAGAGCTAATCGGGTCATTCACCACGGAAGATTTGAGGCTGATGTATAAGTTTCCAGAGCCTCAAGCGACTTATAATAAGCAATTCATGGAAGATTTTGCCAGAGAACATACGAATTTTTCAGAATGCACATAGGAGTGGACCAAAAGAGATGAACCGTTGAAGAAAAACAAACACGGTATGTACAGTACTGGTTCACTTACCTCTCCTTATTGTTTTGATGCTGCCATGTTATGCAGGCTTTTTGGAAAGCTTGACATAAATATGATCTTGCCTGAATGGCTCCCCTTGTTGAACGCTGCCGTTAATTCTAAAATTGTAGACTGGGCCAAAATCTTATCTGATAATTTGACCACTGCTATTTTTCACTACCGGTCCAAACGAAATGTTTCTCAGCGGATTTATCCGCCTTTTTATTTATCTTCTTATGTCATGGACGCTATCTGTTTTGTCTCTAAATTCCCTGTGATGGGTTGGCAATGGACTATCCACGATCCTTTGCCTATTCATGTGTACCATAAGGAACTATGGGAGTCTAAATTTGTCCCCCATTTTTACCAAATTTGCCATGGTGTAATGCTGCCATTATACAGAACATTGCATAATAAGGATGCCCCAAGGTTATCCCCAGAAACAGAGAAAAAAGAGAAAGTTAGAAGGTGCAATTGCTACTGAAGCAGAACAAATAGATGTCTTGTGGAAAGATCCTTCCACAGAGCCTACTGAGAATCTTGCTAAGTTATCTCAAATGACAGGGGCTTATGCTTCTGCAACAATTGACAAAGCATTTGAGATACAACTCTTGTTGAATGAAAAAGAAGAACAGATAAAAGTTCTACAACAGCAATTGCAACAGGTACAGGCCAATAATGAAGCACAATTGAAACTTGAAGAGTTACAACAACAACTTCAAGAAATGCAAATAGGACATAAAAAACGCTTGGCTGATAAAGAAAAACAAATACAAATTATCCAAGATCAGCACAAAGATGATCTTAAGCTTCCAGAATTCATTTCAGAAACTATCTCTTTAAACAATAAACTACTGCAACAAGAGGAAGTTTTATGCCAAAAAATCTTGCAATGGAATTCTTTTTGCCAAGAGAGTGATAAAATCACAAATCATGTCGTAGATTTACGAAATGATTATGATTTAATTAATGAAAAGATCAATGATTATTTGGTATGGAAAAAAACAGAAGAAGACAGAAAAGCTGGTGCACCCATTATTAATGAAAACCATAAAGAAATACTTTTCAATAACTGGGATGCACAAATCAGAAGGGCAGAGAAGGCAGGAGAGGAGGCGGCTACAGCGGCAAACACTCTTACTGATTGTGTAAATGATAATTTACAAAAAGCTAATTTGATTTCAGAAACTGTTCCAGGATATCTCCCACAGGCACATCAACTGCAAACAGAATGGAGGCAAAAAGCAGAAGAAAGAGAAAAAGCAATCCAAGGGCTGAAAAGATTAAATTGGGACTCTTACTGGACATACTTAGTGAAGCCACACAGTCAGCATAGTGCGCTTAATTGTATCATCAATTCTACAGAGAAGATTGCGCCTACACTTGCCGACTCTGTCTTTTCAAGACAGTTGAATTCTGAAGTCGGTCAACCACATCTTCTCAAAACTATGCTAGAAGTCTGCAAGGTTAAAGATCAAGTTCATAAATAGTTAGTTAATAGTCTTTATTTTTAGATTTAGTTTTAATTTTACTGTATTTTAGCCTAGGAAAAGGACGGTCATTAAACCGAATCCTTAATTTTTTGTAATAGACTATTTTTAGATTTAGCTAAGTAGTATTTAAACCCTTCTCATGCATTTAGAGAAGGGTCCTGGATTTTAATATTTTTGACTTGGAGATTACATTTCTGTACTCCACTGAATTATATATTTTTTAAAAGGATCACATTTGGTGTTTTTATGCGGAATTATATTTAAAGTGTTGCATTTTTGTATCTTGGATTTGATTTTGCATCAGAATTACTGGATTAGAGTATCAGATTTCACTTGAAAGTCTTCAAGATGAATAATGTATTTCTATCTGTTCACTGTTGATTTCTTTTGTCTTATGATATTCGCTTTAAAATTTGCTATCATTTACAGATATTTGTTTTCATAATGTTTCTTTATATATATCATTTTTTAGTATAATTGAAATGTTATCTTTCATAAGTATATGTAGATGATATATTATGATGAATGCAATATGTTAATACAACTCTGTTTAATTTCTTAAACAGAGTTATCTTTATTTGTTTCTGCACATTTTGATTTAAATGATAATACATTTTTATGGTTATTGTTAAATTGGAATAATCTTAAGTTGTATTCACTTATAATTGCCCGGGTTAGTGTTAGAATTTCTTTACCAGTATTTAGTTTAAATTAGATAGTTTTATTTCAGTCAATTTAGTCCCATTTCCACTCATCCAAATCAATCCATCACCAACCCATTAGTTATAAGGAAACTGGTCCTTTAAATCCAGTTGGAGCCACCATACCAAACGGAAAAGGAGCTGTCCTAAGGTCCCGACCGGGTGGTTTTCCCCAATGTTTGAAGCAAAGATTTTCTAGGCTTCAACAGA
>JAXQQM020085484.1:25000-29387 GCA_034641835.2 Pinus albicaulis | reverse complement strand
TACTTTTTGAAATATCAAGAAAAACACCTGATTTTGAAAAAGTGGCGATGCAGAATCAAGAAAAAAATTTTTGAGCATGTTTTTGGCACTTTAATTTTTTTTCATTTTGTTTTTTTTTTTTAATGATTTTTTTTTTTTTAAAGTGGTGTTTTTTATGTCGATTTTGAATAGTGGTGGTGTATCATCACCAACGTTTTTTTTATAGGATTGATTTTGACACTATAAATTTTTTAATGTCTTCTTCTTCCGTGAGATGTTTATTTTTAAGTGCATTTATGTACTTGTGTTTTAAAAATAATTTAAAAAATAAAAAATAAAAATAAAAACTTGTAATGATATCTTCACTTTTTCACATACATAAAAGATGGAAAAAAGGTCAATATTCTAAAGTTTATATTTTCTACATGTTTATGTATTGTTAAATAATTTTTCAATGCACATCAAAAAATTGTCGCTAAAAAACCAATATTTTGAACCATATGACAAAAAAATACAATTTTTCAATATAAATACAATGCAAAAAATACACTTTTACAAAGTTTTTGTTGAAAAAAACATGTTAAATAAACTAATTTTTTGGGAGAATTTTAACAAAAAACTTAAGAAAACAACATTTTTGTTGAATTTTATGTCAAAAAATAATAGAAATCACATGTTTTTTGCAAAAAAAAGGGGTTGTTCTCATAAAATATCAAAGTCTAAACATTACAAGTAAAGCTGATTAGTAGTTCTAAAAAATAAGCTTTGTTTGCAAGCATAACTTAAACATCATCAACAATATCAACTAATACATCTTCAACATCATCTAGAATAGCACTCATGGCTTCTTCCGCAGCATTTGCTTCTTCATTTTGATCATCGCCGTCTTCTAATGGATCTTTCATGTCAGCAATTCTTCCAAAGTGTCCCTTTCAAATCATTCCATATAATGGTGGTTGAGGTTCCTTTGCTTTTTTTGCCACACGTGATTCATTAAAATCTCCTTTCCTCAAACCAACTTCTTGCTTCGCATCTGGAAGGAATTTAAGAGCGTTAATTCTTTGTTGAATAAATTTGCATTGAACTGGGTCTTTCTCAATGGCAATGCAATTTCTTTCTTTTAGTAGGCAACATGCTAGTGTTGTACCTAATCATCAAGCACAAAAGAAATAAGTAAGAAAATTAGTATGGAGACATAAAAAGTAAAAAAGACAATATTTAAATTTAAATTTGTATAATAAAACTTACCTAAACCTGAGAATAAATCCAAAACCCATTCTCCTTCATTTGAACATAGATCTATAAGATAGTTAATCAATACTTGTGGTTTTTGATAAATGTTAACTATATCTCCTTTTGCATCTTTATCCTCATATGTTAGTTTTCTTACAACTGCATCATAAACCAATACTTGACTATGACTCTTCCCATCTACTCGATTCATAATAATATGCTTATAGCTATCGTATTTTGTCCAACATTCAACATGGATGAACTCACAATCATTTATAATAGGCTGATCTTCGGAAGAAACAATATTTGACTTTTGCCTGTAACATAACATAGTAAAAATTCAATTAAATTTTACATGAATAAAAAAATTTAGGAGGAATCAAACATACAATTTCAAAGTCTTACCATGTAAGTTGCATCCTTGAGTTTGCTTTACCCTTGAAGCTTGTTAATAACATTGGAAACTGTGTGTCTGAATGAAATGTCACAAATCTCCAAAGTGGTGATGTTGTCACTTCTTGAAAACCCGTAACCACTTTACTAAAAGCTTGATAAGTATATGGTTCTCTATCATATTCAATGTCTGGGAAATTGAAACCATGAGGAATATATGCAATAACTAGGCCATATTCCCTTTTAGGTATTAGTGATGCAATGTCTTCACAGTCACCTTGTATTATTTGATATTGGACATTGTCGAGCCCATTCCAAATGTAATGATTAAGAGTAGGATCTAGTTCAACATTCATAAGACACTTCCTTCTCATGTTCTCCATCTTAATTTTTTCAATAAAGCTTTTGAAAGTATCTGGTACTCCATTTCCATCCTTCTTCGACATCTTTAATGACATAAAATATATATATATATATATATATATATAGATATGTATAAGTAATAAAATAAAAATAGTTAAAATATGAATAAAATAAATTTATAAATCAACATACCTTATTGAATGCAATATAAAACTCTTTTAGTGTTGATGTAGAACTTGCTTCTGGGTTGTTGCGTACAACATCATCCCAACTGTCTTCATTCAACATTTTAACCATGTGTTCTTGTATTTTCATAAAAATTTTCTGACTGAATAAATCAAGTTAAAAACGTTAATATATTGACGTGTATAACAAATTCTACCAACATCATTATGTTTTATTTAAAATAAAATTATAATGAAAGAAATAATTCAAGAAACTTACTTTTGAAATTCTGCACACATTTCTTCCATTGATAATTCACCCGACTTCACACGGGCTAATACTGATTTGACTAATTTATCATCCTTCACACCTTGCATTGTTCTCCAAGATGTAATAGACATATCCTCTGGAAGCTGCTTCATTTCAGGACCCCCCTTACTGTTGGTACATATTATGGGTTTACTCTTTCTAACTTTCTGATTTTTTATGGAAATATTCTCCCATCGATCAAAAATCTCATCAATCAAATCCCATACCTCCCCAGTTCTAAATGCCAACTGAAAAATGTTATATGTGCCTCTGAGGAGATTTGTATTCAATTTTCCATCTTTTGCTTTTTTTTCATCAATTTGATAACCTGTTTCCATTAAACATTCCTTTCGAAATGCTACACTAACTTGTGCCTTATCCCCACGACATTTTTCTATGAATTCATTATGAATAAATATGACCCTTTGGATGAAAGTCATTTTCATTCTGTACTCATTATCTGCATTATGATCCCATGCCAATAACTTTGATTCCATTTCTGTTAAGCCAGCGTAAATGATGCATTTCATTGTTTGAAAAAGATAGTTATTGGGATATTCTGCAATCAATTGTCTTTTAGCCTCTATTGAATGGTTTCCTCCAATTACATAATATTTATAATCAAAAAATTTTGTCTTGTCAAATGATTGTTTGTTGGGAACCTGACATGGATCGACAAGAACCACATAATCCACCACATGCGCATATGGATTGAACCTAAACAATGTTTTCAGATTATGTACATGTAGGTGATGGGACTTTCTAATTTGATATTGAGATTGTCCTTCATCTGAGCCATAAAATTGGTTAACATTAAGCTCAAATGTTTGGCCGCCAAGAATTAATTTATTCTTCCTCAACTCTTGTCGAATAGCATTTTGTTTTGTTTTAATAATGCCATCCTCTAACTCAGCACCTGGTGTTATGATTTCTCTGCTTCCGTAAGAGCTTTCAATTTGTTCTTCAATGTTGCTCATGACCTTTACAGGTTCACCAATATTTGATTTCCTAGTCTTATTGGATAACATATCAGTTTCTTTATAAACAAGCTCTCCTTCGTGAGGTACAAGAGAGAGATCTTTGGCAATTTTTCTTTTTGGTGTCTGATCTGTTTTCTTCTTTTGCACAATAGTTCTCATCTTCTCCTCACTAATTCTATCATAATTTTCTGTTTCATGTTCGACACCTTCAAAAGAAACATGTTTAAGTTTACTAGATTGACCCACCTTAGTGACACTTGGTTGATCCCCTCTTTGTACAGTTGCAGTGTCACGAGCTATTGCTCTTTGCTTCAATCTCCTTTCCTCTACTTTGTCTTTGTGGAAAGTTTTGATCACATCCATAACATTTGGCACCAACATATAAATACCATCAAACATGTTTGAAAGACTCGGAACAAAATCCTATGAAACAAAATAAAACTTGTCAATGATCAATAATTTATAAAAAATTGAATCATCCTTACAATAATGCATAGAGGAAATAAAAATAAGCATACTTACAATGTTATTTGCAATGTTGTTTGCTATTTCTTCAGAAAATTTTGAAGTTATTTCATCTGTGTCGTACTTGACGATTGATAGACGATATCTAACATTCTCACGTTTCTGAGCCTCCCTTACAAGAACATAAATAGTGTTTGTATTCGGGACCATACATATGTCTCGTACTTTGCCCATCACCTCATATTGCTCATTTAAGTCAATCATACCACAATCCATATAGATGTGTATATCAACCTCCATTTCACTGTCTTCAAGATACCATGAGAAATCGGTTTTATCTATTTCCTCGGCGTTCTTCCAATCAGAAATAACCTTTAATGAACCTGGTGCCCCACTTGCTTGACTTTTATTAGTGTGTGCAACAATATCCTTATCGCGTCCAATAGTGTCCATAATGCGTTCAGTTGCAACTTTAGATTTGGGAGTTGTATCCATAGTGC
>JAXQQM020085484.1:0-20000 GCA_034641835.2 Pinus albicaulis | reverse complement strand
CTACCGGGATCAACCCTACCATTAAGGCTCTAGGATCGTTTAACTGAGATTTGGGCTGAGCTAGCCATCGAAGCCATCCCATTGGTCCTTGGCATCACGTTGCGATGAGAGCTTAAAGAGTTAGAAGGGAAAATAACTACTCAGAGAAATCACTCCGATGAGATTCTGGCTCTCAGCTCTGGCGGTGCTGCAAGAAGCGGAGGAAGAATGCTCATGGCATTGTTCGTGGATCTTAGTTTGAGGGTTTTCATCATTTTCCTTCATAATCTCATCCAGTTCGACATTAGAATTTATTCACAGCACTGAATTCAATTGATCTGTATTTTGAGAGCATAGCCAGAGTGAATCTAATGCGATCGGTTATTGTTTTGGGTGGCGTAAATCGCTTGGAATTTTGTCAAATAAGTCGCGTGCACAATCCGATATGCATTTTTTTAGCACATTTAATTAGCGTGGATCCGCAACATCCGGCTGCAGTTGAATCTCATGACGGATCATGATCGGTGCTGTATTCGAGAGTGTCAATTTCTCCAAAAAATAAATTCCAAAGGTTCAAATGCTTGAGTCGCTTGAATCATGTGCTGCAAATTGTCTGGCAGCTTGGACTCTCCCTTTCTCAAAGACCTATTGGCGGCTGCAAAATGGCTGATGCTTGAGATCTGTGGCATTGCATGGTGGTTTGAAACTTGTGACCAAGTTCTATGATGCTAACGGTGGTTAGAGCACCGTGACCAAACCTCCGCAGCAAAGATTTCGCCAACCAAGTGGCTCGGACACTCTATTCCCTCAGTCTTTCATGTGAATAGGAGAGATTGAAGTGGATCTGCAGGAGGGATTTGAAGTGGATCGCACAAAGATTGTTGGATTCCCATTGGAAAATATAGTGGCCGAAGTGGCAAAGACGAGAGAGACTCACGGATCTACTGGCGTGGTGTATGATTTGATGCTGGTGCGTGGATTGATAGGATATGCTAGTGTGTTAATCGATTTGATCTGTTGGTGAAACAGGGATTTGAGCCATCGTGGGGCAGCGAAGGTGGAAGAAGTGTTCTGGCAAGGGAGAAAATAGAAGGAGAAAATGGGTCGTCAAAGTAAATTGAAAGAGTCTCGAAGAAAATTCAGGAAAAAGCATCGACGGAGAAGAGCAAAATATTGTGTTGCAGAATTTTGTGATTTGTTTCAGGTTGACAGTGATGGACCAACTGCTGATCAAGGTGCTGATTTGGAATTTGGTGAGATTATTAAATTGTTAATGCCAGATTTACCATTTTTTTCAGGTATGAATTATGAAAGCTGGACAAATGAAATAAAAACAGTACTATGGAAGTTAAATTTACTGGATTATATTGAAGATGTTATTAACGATAGTGGAGATATAGTAGCATTAAGTCTTACAACATCTGCAGTAGATGACAATATCATATTCAACATAATATATGAATATGGAGAGATTCCTAGTACAAAGTTTTTATGGGATGTTTTAGAAATGAAACACTGTTTGAATAAGGGAAATGATGCTACAGATATTTCTATTGATAATGATCCCATATTTGATTGTGAAACTGAAGATGCAGTGATGGGTGATAAATGTGTATCTGTAATTGAAACTTGTAATGATGAAAACACATCCATTATTGTAGAACCTAAAATTTTCCTGATGCAGAAATCAAGTTTGATGAGACTTATATATCCAATGATGAGTGGACCAATTTGATGATTGAAAAACATCAAATTGATGAATTACTATTTGGTGAGAAGGAAGGCCTATCTTCACATACAAATCAACTGTAGAACATGCTTGTAGCAACAGAATTGGATGAAGGCATAATTATGTCAGCAGAAAAGGATGAAGTAGGGAGAGATGGTGAAATGAAAGCTCTTATGAAGGAGCAGGAAGATGAAAATATTGGTAGGCAAGAATCAGCAATAAATTTTGAAGAAGAATTGAAGTTTCTTGAAGCATGGCTTGAAACACCATGTCTTTATGAAATTAACACAGAAATTGTTGTAATCAATGGTGAAGATATCATCGCTGATGTTCAGATGATTGACACCGGAAATAGTGAGAAGGAACAATCTCCTATTGAGCCTGCCGTGATTCTGAGAAGGATGAGAACAAGAAATCAAGGTTTCCTTCACAGGGGAAGAAATGAGGCAAAGATACATCACTATCTCATGGCAAAGAAAGTGAAGATGAAGCCTCATCCACAAATGAACAAGCATGGATCTCACGCAAAGAAGACTAAGATGAAAACTCTGAAAACTCACATTTACAGTTTTTATGTTTTTATTGTAAACCTTCTAGTAGTCCCTGAGATGTGAGCATAATACTCTTCTTTTTGTTTTCCATTAAGGGGGAGTGTTAGAAATTAATGGAGAAAGTTCAGTTAGGATAGGATTGAGATTCTACTTCTATATCTCAGATCCTAATATTCAGGGAGTGGTTCAAACCACCCAATTGTGAGAAACACTATATGTACTAGGTTGTTCTCTTGATTGTACGTATCAGATTGTGTGAGTGTGTTTGTACACTCTTGTATACACTCTCCAGTTCTCACCTGGAGAGTCATTTAGCTCTTCTGATTTATCATGTCTAATTCTTATTAGGATTTCTATTTTTTCTCGTAATATCATTACAATCTACCAAATAATTAAAAAAAAAAATTGGAATAGATCTCTTATTTATGAAAATTGATGCCCGCTCTAAGATTTTTTCCCACTATTGTTAAAGTCTGGTCAACATTGCCTAGGAAACATCATGTTCTCCGCCCTGATTTTAGTTTCTAGTCCCTTTTTCTGTATTTATTTCTAATCAAGGATTATGTGTTATTCATCATTTCCGCATTCACTTCTAATGCCGTCGCGTTTTTTTTTTTCTTTTTTTTTCCCTCGGCTCTTTCTCAACATGATAGTCCGCACTTTGCCTATGTACTTAACTTTTTTTTTTTCACTTTATCCATTAACCCCAACTTTCGGTAATGTTCTACCTTTTCTTTACATATATCTCCCTTATTAATTGATCTTCAAGTATACATCCTTGAGACAACCTTCCCCTATTCGACTACACTTATTTGCTTATTTTTGCTACTGGTTACATGAGCTACGTTGTTGAGATATTTTGGTACACTCAATTTGGCAATGAATTTGTAGCAACGTTGCTTCTCATTCTCTATTTAGTTCTTCTTTTAGATGTATTTTAGAGCCATTCAGAAAAATATTTTCTACAGATTATCTTAATAACTAGTGGAAATTTTCAGCGTGTTCCTCACGGATTCCTCTTTATATTGGCTTATTTTCCCATAAAACATTTCCAACAATTTTTTGTTTTCCTTTCTTTATAAGGATATTTCAAAAATAGGATTGTTGGGGTGAGATTCCTAAATCTTCCTATTTAAAAATTAAATAACTCGTCCATAATTTTACAGCAGTCTTTTGAAGTTAACTACTAATTTGGCACCTCCAGTATTTATATCTTTAGAATCCTTTGTCAATTATACTTCCTCATAAACTACTAAAAATAGCTTGTCGTGTGACTCTTATTTTATCTTTCAAAATGTATGAAGGTTAACAATCCTTTTTTTCTTCCAAGTAGGATTTTTTTTCATGTTTGTTATCAGTATATCCCAGCGACATTCTCTCTCAGTCCCATTTGTCACTAAAACTTATATTTTTCAGTTTTCTTCCTTGTAATCACAAGCATTTCACCCCTTCCCCTAACGTACCATTAATGTAATTATTTATTTGAATACTTCTGCTTTTGGAAAATGATAGTAACCTAAGAATTAATCTAGGATATTTCTTTGCATATGCACACCATTGGATCTTATGATTCCTATTTTTTGCTTTAAATGTGACGATGGATAACACTTAAAGTTATTCCATAACTTCTAGAATTTTAGAATTTGGAAAAAAAAATCACGTTCGTTTTGTTTCCACGGTAGTCAACACACCACACTAGTGACATCTTACAATAGCACGAGTATTCTACTCTATTACCGACAGCTTGTTAAAGTACAAGAACTTATTCTATATCCAACCTATCATGGTTTTCCCAATTAAAAATAGTATATTTTCTTTTCAAAGCATTATCTCCAAACTATTAAGGAAGATCAAATTGTTTAGATACTATATGCATTTCCCCATGTGTGTCTTCTCTAACTTAAAGTTGAGTTCTCTACTGCAATGGAAACTGCCGTAGGTGACCTTCACTTAATCAGTTAAGATCCTCTAAGTTGTAGTATCCTACCTTTTGGTAAGTTAAGTAATTCAAGTCTTCACCAAATATGTTTAAACAATTGAGAACCATTAATATCTAACCTTTCCTTTCACTTCTATGTGCACCCAATCCTCCTATATTTACTTTACTATTCAGTGGGTTGTGCAGATATCATATCGCAGATTTGAGTGACATCTATGGTGTGCTATTTTTTTTTATCACAAATAATATTTTCACATCCGGATGTAAACATTTTTCTTATGTAACTATCCATACCAAATACTTATATTTAGTGCAACTATTGTAATATAAATTACTCTTTCCACTTGTTTCATAGCAAGTGGCGTTACGAGACAATTATGGAAAGCAACATTCCATGAACCTAGCTTACTGGGCTTATATTGCTTCACAATCAAACCTTAAGTCTTTCCCCTACAGTGAACCAACCATTATTTTTGTTAAATTTAAAGAATACTAAAAAGGTCTCGTTCCTATGACCTATAATCACACTCAATGTTTCATGGGCCAATGTTTAAGCCCATGAAATTTGAGTGTTGAACCTAGGGCTCTTGATTTTCCACTCATTTATTTATTATTTATTTTTCTTCCCTTAAATATATAGTAAAAAGGACACAATAGCTATATACTAATCTATTAGCTATATCTTAATCTATTGTAAATCAATTTTCCTTATAAATGTATTCCACCAATCCAACATGAGATAATATAACATAGTTCCTAACACATGCCCCTAATACTTCATTGATAAGCCCTTTATACAATGAAATGTTATTTCCTTGTTTTGGTAAGATCTACGAGATGGTAATTGAGAGTGTTAAACCGCGTTGCACTTTCATCGATGGATATAAATATATTTGGAGAAAGAAATGATGACATTATTTATAATTATATTCATTTGTATTATAAAAACTTTTACCTACCAACATGACATTGGCAATCTAAATTTCTCCACACGGAGTGTTTCTTTCCCACTATACATGTATTAATACTAGTTATTAGTGAGTTCCCATTCCAATGTCCATTTTCATACTTATACATCTATCTAAATGAGTATAATGTTGTCTTGAGTTAATGATGTTGGTTGAAGTATTAATAAATTATCTTATTTAACACCAGCACTACAACTCTTGTACGTAAACAAATGCCTTCATAGTAATTTACCCTTCGTAGATGTGATGTTTAATATTCCATAGTTCCCGTCATTGGAATGGAAAAACGTATGCATAGCTTGAGTATCAATCCCCTTAATCTTATGAATATAAGTATAAAAATTCCGTCATATGGGTGTACTTACTTGTGATATGGCTTGTATCAACGAAGGTTGTACACCCGTTTACAAATTCAAATCGGTAAGCCGATGTGTAGATTATGGGATTATAATGCCGAATATTACGTTACACCTCGAGATTTATATTCTATGTACCATGAAATATGAATTCCTTATTACTCCTACGCCACCTTCACTGGTGACTCTACCCACTCTATTTATTAAGGATGTGCAACATTTATACCTTCCTTGGTACCCCCTTGGAAGTTTAACCATCCAACCAGCTATCGTTACATCCATAGTTGTCACACGGAAGCCATGTGATTGCCATATCAATTCTTCGATGGTTTAACCAGTAGCCTTTGGATGGTGAAAATTAGGTATTGCACATGAACAATTGAATTTTTTTCTCTAACAACGTATCCCATGTTTCCTTGAACCCTAATCATTTTTATACTTTGCTATTTTTCTATCCTTTCTTTATTGGATGGCATTGCCACATCGCTCTGAGTTTCTATTCGAAATTTGGTTATATGTAGGTGTATAGAAGCCATGCAAGTCTAAGAACTCTGCATATATCCATCTCAGGCGATTCGTTTTGGTGTTCCTTCAAGTATGTTTGTTCTATCCTATTTGATTACCTTAAATTCCATTCTGTTATGGTTTTCCTCTATAAATCATTCTTATTTTTCTAAATCCCTATCTCAATGTCTTTCCCGGGTCACATTTGTGTGGTCACTAGTCGGGCATGGAAGCCTGTTTTAAATGTTGGTGTAGAATTTTTTGTGGTTACTATTCGAGTTTCCCACTATTTTCTATGAATATAATGACTCTTTCTTCCACTAACGGGAAATTTATCATCTTCGAGAATTTTTGAGTTAACAGGTATGCAGAGTCCTGGAATCTTACGGTTATTATAAGTTTTCCTTCTAATTTTGTATGAAGTGTACCCTTAAATAAGAATTTAACTTAGGCTATTCCTTCTCTTACAGGCACCACCTCTCTCACCCTCGGTGGATAGTGTAGGCACGTCATGTTCTAAAGGGGAATCCATATGAGCACACTTTAACTCATCACAGTGCATGGCCCTCCATTCACAGTTAAGGGAATATTTTATTTTTTATTTTTCTTTCATAAATTTCTATAAATTCTTACAATGAGATTGTATAGAAAATATACGACTAATGGTTCATATATTATTTACAGGCATGCGTTGCGGATAACAAGACGCCCTCGACCCAACCTTACTATGCTGTTACATATTCCTTAGGTAAGTTAAATTTTCATGCTGAAGTTTGAATACCCTAGTTTCTTTATGCAATCTCTAAGCACAAGTTCGGCCGTGTTGGAAAATCAAATAAACCATACAGAGAAATGCGTTCCCCCTTTCAACACAAATAATTCTATAATAATGTGAAAAATAACATTCACACACAGACAGATAGTGATAAACATAGGAGAGGAATTCTCTTTGAATTTATTCAACTCTTCTCTAAATTCAATTTATTTCACTCTCTAAAACATATGTAAATTACATTAAGTTTATATAAAATCGCTGAAGCTTGAGCATTGAAAAAAATTCAATGCGGGAATGGGCGTTCAATAAAAAAATTGTCTTTCCACTCCTTTTTGTTGTTTCTACACAAAAACAAAGTTCAACACACAAAAGTGTGAACTTCAAATATTATATGTTTAGGCTTTAAGTCCACATCGCATCTAGCGCTCTATTACAAATCGCATACCGACGATCTTAACTTGTAACATGTGCGAGCACGGGAAAACTTTAAAACTTGCGATATGCGAATGTGACATGGAACATATCTCATCGCATCCAAAAAAATTTAACTTGCGAGCACCTTTTTGTGTTATCCTTCTGATCTTGCGATGTGCAATTTGCGGGTTCATAGCATCGCAAATAACTTGTGGGTGGATTAAAACTTATATAAGAATTCTTGGGAAGTGCGCACTGCGGGCAGCTTTAAAAGTTAAAACTTAAAATGTGTGAAGTGCGGGCGACATAAAAGGTAAGTGGGAAATTTGGCGAAGTGCGATGAGGTTTGTGGGTCCCGTCGATATTGCATTGGCTGAGAAATAAGTTTTGGTGCGGGTTATGAAGTTAAAACTTAAGGGTTGTGAAGTGAAGGCTGCGGGCACTTAAACGTTGAGAAATGCGGTAAGGGAGAAAGGTAAGGAAAGACGGAATAATAAAGGTTTGTGGCAAATTGCAATGTGGTATGGTTTAGTGGTGGGTCCCGCCGATATCACATCAACAATGAAATAACTTTGCCCAAGGGCTTAACTAGTAAAACATAAAAGTTGCGAGCTGCGATGCTGCGGGAAAGAAAGGTAGGTGAATACGGCTAAGTAAGAATTAACACAGAGTATGGGCTTTGCTCTTTTTTTCTTGAATATTGTGTGAAATGCCTTCGGCTCTTTGATCTGTGCTTATCCTTCCTGCAATAAAAAATTTAATAAAGCGCGGGCTGCTGTCACTCCTTATTCATGGTTGTGGTTGGGAGTTATTTCTGCCACTCCCCCTTAATCATAGCTATTGCCATTGATAATTCCTAGACACTGTCTAAGATAATAATAATAAAAACTTCTTTGTCCCAATGGCTTTGCGAGGATATGAGAAAATTGTTCCTCTGAGCTATAATGCTACAAAATAATTTCACCATTTTTAACCAATTCCCTTATAAAATAATACTTTGCATCAGTATGCTTTGTTCCTTTGTGGAAAACAGAATTCTTTGACAATGAAATTGCTGAGTTATTATCACAATAAATTGTGGTTCATTTGTCTTTCTCATGACATAAATCTCTCAACATCCTTCTCATCCAAACAACTTGGCATGTTGTTGTTGCTGCTACATATTCAGCTTCTGCTATTGATAATGAAACTATGGACTACTTCTTCAAAGCCCATGAAATTTCTCTCTGTCCCAAATGAAATACATACCCAGATGCGCTCTTTCTGTCATCTACACTTCCATTCCAATCACTGTCAGTGTAACCAATCAGCTTAAAATTATTAGTTGAGGAGTATAGAACACCATACTCCTTCGTTCCGTTCACATACCTTAAAATTCTCTTGGCTGCTTGCCAATGTGTCTCCTTTGGTGTCTCCATGAATCTAGATATTAAACTCATTGCATACGTAATATTAGGCCTAGTTTCAGTGAAATACATTAGAATTCCAACTATTCTCTTGTACAATGTCGGATCGACATTCTTGCTACAATATTCTTTGCTTAGCTTCAACCCCATGAAAATTGGAGTTGTTGCTACTTTGCTGTTATGCATATTCAACCTCTTTAAAACTTCTGCAACCTATTTTTATTGGGAAATAAAAATTCCATTTTAATTTTAATTTACTTCTATGCCCAAAAAGTATTTCAATAAACTGAAGTCAATCTTTTCAAATTCACTTTTCATGACTGGTTTAGAATAAAAAATGAGAGAAACATCATTGCCTGTAAAAATTAAATCATATACATATAAAACAACAATGAGGATTTTACCGTCATTTTCCTTAATGTAGAGTGTGGGTTTACCATCACACTTGTCAAACCCATTATCCATCAGGTAAGCATCAATCTTGTTGTAACATGCTTTTGGTGCTTGCTTCAACCCATAAAGAGCTTTCTTTAACTTACATACTTTATGTTCTTGACCTTCTATCTCATAGCTAAGAGTTTGTTCAACATATACCTCATCTTTCAACACTCCATTCAAGAATGCTAACTTCACATCCATTTGATAAAATTTCCACTTTTGTTGTGCTACTATGGAAAACACCGTCCTCACTGTCTCCATCCTTGCAACTGGTGCAAAGGTTTTTTCATAGTCTCTTCCTTGCTGCTGCTTGTAGCCTTTGATAACAAGTCTTGTTTCGGGCCTTCAATATTGCTCTTAGTCTCATATACCCATTTCACTCCAATGACTTCTTTACCTTGTGAGAGGTCCACTAAATCCCATGTATAATTATTTTCTATTGCTTCAATCTCTTCATTCATTGCTTAAATCCATTTTTCTTCTTTAACTACATCTTCGAAATGGATTGTGTAATCAACATGACAAAACAAAGCAAATAAAAAATTTAGACTAGCATTATTATTTACTTCTTCTTGCTCATTAATTTCAGTGAAATTTCTGAATCTTGGTCTTCTTGTATTTGCTAAAGATGTGCTTGGAGTTCCACTTGAACTCGAGGGAGTTGCTGATCCCTGTGGTGTGCTTAGAGAAGCATTTTCTTGATTTTTCACTGCTACTCTATTGCTTTCTTGCGGTGTGTTTTGTTGAGCTTGTGTAGGTGGAGGAGGAGCCACCATTGAGGAATTATTTTCTGCAATCAATTCTTCATTGTCTTCATGTGAATACATGTCTTCACATTTACAGTCTTCTCTAAAGTTCCATCCAAAGCTTTTTCTTGAAAGAATTGAACATCCTTGTTGATTATTACCTTCTTGGTTCATGGATTATAAAGCTTGTAGGCCTTGTATTCATCACTGTATCCAACAAATATACACTTCTCCCCCTTGCTGTCCAACTTCTTCCTTAACTGATCTGGGACATGTGAATATTCCACACATCCAAACACTCTCATATGAGTGAAAAATTGTTTTGTTCCACTCCATGCTTCTTATAGAACTCTATTCGTAGCAACTTTGGTTGGACATCTATTTAAAATATAAGTTGCACAATTGACAACTTCTGCCCAATACTCATTTGGCAAATGATTTTCCTTCAACATACTTTTTACCATGTCCATGATGGTTCTATTCTTTCTTTTTGCTACACCATTTTGTTAGAGTATATACCTTGTGGTAAATTTCTTGTGTATTCCATGCTCCCTGCAGAAATGTAGGAAGTCTTTGGAGATATATTTTCCACCTTTGCTAGTTCTCAACACTTTTATGTAGTGTCCGTTTTGCTTCTCAACAAGAGATTTGAAGTGGTAGAACTTTTCAAACACTTCACTTTTATGTTTTAGAAAATACACCCATGTCTTCCTTGTGTAATCATTTATAAATTTCAAAACATAATGACTGGCAGCTAATGATGGCATTTGCATTGGTCCACATAAATCTGAGTGGACAATCTCTAAGGGTGCCTTTTCCATTATACTCTTTGCTACTAGAAATGATACTCTATGTTGTTTTCCCAATATGAAACCTTCACATAGGCTATCTGGTTTCTCTATGAGTCGTAATCCCTTTACCATCCATTTTCTATGCAGAAAATTCAAACATCCGAAATTGAGATGTCAAAATCTCAAATTCCATAACCAGTTCTCATCTTTCACTTTTTCTTGAAATATTTCTTGTGTGACTGCTACTACAACACCTCCTTCTTTCAAGTCTATTTTGATCTTGAGAAGAAACATCCTATTACTTGTCATATGAAATTTTGCAATGATCTGTTTAATTGGAGGTATATCCATGATAGTACGCACATCATTCTTAAAAAACACATTATAGCCCTTATTCACGAGATGTCCAATGCTTAGAAGGTTAAATTTAAGGCCATATACATAATAGATATCGGGCACAAGCTTCTTCTCTCCCTTTGTTGTAAGTATTTTTACTCTTCCTTTCCCCATGACAGAGACATTGCTATGAGTCCCCGTTGTTAATTCAAATTTTACATTCTCATCTAGATTGGAAAACATTGCTCTGTTTCCATTCATATAGTTACTACAACCTAAATCTAAAAACCATATATTTTCTTGTTTTTCTTGTGCTACATTACAAGTTAAAAGAACATTTCCATGGTTCTGATTTTCTTATCTAAAATTTACAGTAGGTCTATTACCTATGTCATTTTTCTTCTTTCTACATTAATTGGCATAATTCCCCTAATTTTTACAATAATGACATTGGACTTGAGATTTATCATACCTCCATCCTTGTTTTTTATTTTGGCTTGAGCCTTCGCTTTAGTTTTGGTTTCTTCCCATTCCACTTGTGCTTGCAGGGCTGCTTCTTCCACCTCTGTGTGCGCTTCTTCCTCTTCCTCGATCGTTTGATCTTCCTCGACCCCTACCTCGACCAAAAGACATTTGTGTCTTGAATGCATGCTCCAATGAGGAGTTCATTGCTCTGTTCAATCTATGTTCATGAGACATTAGTGATGCATGAAACTCATCTATTGAAAGTTGTGAGAGATCCTTTGTCTCTTCTATGGCCATTACTATGGCATCAAATCTTGATGGTATACTTCTGAGGATTTCTCCACTATTCTCATTTCCTCAAGTGTCTCTCCATGAGACCTGATTTGGGTAACCAACCCAATCACATGTGTGAATAACGAATCTATGTTATCAGAATTTTTCATATAGGGAGTTTCGAAATCTCTCCTCAGCATTTGTAGTTTTGATGTCTTCACTTTCTCCATGCCTTGATAGGTTGTCTTGAGGATATCCGATGCCTCCTTGGACTTCTTTGCTAATGCAACTCTTTGGAAAATACTCTCATGTAATGCTTGGAAGATATAGAAGAGGCCTTTGGAGTCCTTATTCCTATTATATTTCAACAAGTCTCTTTTTGCTGTTGTCAAAGCATTAAGTGTTGTTGCATCTACTGATTCTGGAAAACAATTTTCCACCAGCTCCCAAATATCTTGTGAAGGAAACATGGCCCTCATTGTAATGGGCCAATAATAATAATTTTTACCATTGAACTGTGGTAATTGTGGATTTTTCAGACTTGTGCCTGTTGCTGCCATCTCGACTATGTAAACAAAAATTTTCTTACAGTTGTAAAATCTTTCTCACTGCTGGAGACTTCTGCTTCTAAAAACAATCTTACAGCTTCTTCAGTAAAGGGAGCGAGCTCACGCTTCTTTCACTAAGACCCTAGACCTGCTTTGATACCATGTTGGAAAATTAAATAAACAATATAGAGGAATGTGCTCCCTCTTTCAACACAGAGAATAAACACTGTTACCGATGAAATAGGTAACTGCACTGTTACTTACTTTTTTTTGGTAGCATAAAAGGCACCCGATTTTGAAAAGTGGTGATGCAGAATCACCCCTTTTTTTTGTGCACATTTTTGACACTCTAATATCTTTATTTATGAAGTATGAATATTTGTTTTAAAATGTTAGTGATTTCATGCTAATTTTGAAACGTATTGATGCAGCATCAACTTTTTTTTTTTTTTAGAGCGGTGATTTTCATGCTAATTTTGAAACGTATTGATGCAGCATCAAACTTTTTTTTTTTGAGTGGTGATTTTCATGTTGGTAATAAAACCCAAAACTTAGATAAAATATATATATATATATATATATATATATATATATATATATAAAAACAATTAAAAAAAACCAATAAAAATGTAAAAAAAAACAAAATTAACTCGTAAAAATAAAAAATTTAAACAAAAATAAATAAATAAAACAAAAATATTCAAAAATTATATCAAAAGAAATGACAAAATTTGAAAAAAAAAACACATAATTTAAAGAAAAAAACAAAAATTAACCAAAAAAATTTAAAAAAAAAACATCAAAAACATTTTTTTCTAAGTTATTAAAAAAAACCATATAATAAAAAAAAAAAATTAAAATAGAAAATTTAAAAATAATTTAAATTACAAAATTAAAATTTAGATTAAAAAAAAAAAATACAAAAAGGAAAAAATTAAATTTAAAAATTTAAATTAAAAATAATAATAATAATAAGAAAAAATATATTAATGAAACATATGGTACATCTAGTCCATGGCCTCCATGATGCAAGCCATCAGAGGCTTCATAAGTTCAGCAGAATAACAAAAATTGGGCTGCCCACAAGGGCAAACCAGCCCGAGCAACGTTTGTGAGCTGCCTCGATGGAGGAAACCAGCTATAGCATACCAAAAAAATATTACATCCCAGAACAACAAAAAGACAGAAGAACTGAACAGAATTACTTGGACAATGCCACCTACACTAGAGACCATAATCCTCTGAGGGGGGTTCTTCTTCAATCCTGCACCAATATCCATCATCGTCATCCGGGATGGGGCATCTTTCAGCTACTTCTGCACCTACTTCGCTGCCGCTTTCCTGCTTGCCTTTATCCTGAAGAAGGCTCGAGCTGCAATTGCCTGCTTTGAGAGAAGCACCTTTGTCCATGGTTTGAATGGGATGCACAAGGTTAGAGGGGTCCGGCCTATGAAATGGACGCGTGAGAGAGGAGGGTTTAGGAATTGCCTCCGGAATTTCCTTGAAAGTGACTGTGATAGTCACTATAACTAGAGGGTGATTGGTTTTGCATTGAAAATGAGAATGGGCAGTAGACGGATTGAGTAAAGAGGCAGAAGCAGCGGGACATGAGGGGGGAGGCGACAAAGAAGCAGAAGCACCACGTCTGGGGGAGGAAGGGAGTCTATGCCCACGCCCACGCCCACTGCGCATAGAGGGGTACCGTCCATGAAAGCTCTCAGAAGAAGAGGACGAAGTGCTGGTGGAAAGGGATCGACGTCGGCTAGAGGGGCGGGCTCTGGTGCTGCCCCGACGACATCTCAGACGGTGCCTGAGCTGGGGCATGTCGACGCGAAGCCTGAGAGAGTGGATTGAATTGGTAGCAGGTGACAGGGAGGGGGAGGACGAATTGTGCTCAAGCGAGGTGGCGAGTTGGAGAGGGCAGAATGGGCTATGCGAGAAGTGAAAGCTAGGAAGAAAATCCACACAGCATCCCAAATGACAACGCCTACCAAGGGAGGTGTGAGAGCTGGGAAGCTCGGCCTCTGGGGAATAGCCGAACCCAATAGGTGGGAACCAAATCGGCATGGGGACCACCATACGGGGCTGAGACAGAGCAGAGAACCCTGATGCAGAGATGAAGAGCGGAAACGAAGAACAAAAGAGTGGCATTATGCAATGCTTGCAACCTCAACCTCCACACCGGCATAAATGCTGCACAGGGTGACGGCCTAGGGTATTAAACGCTTTGGAGTGCCTTAACTGCAGCCTGCGGGTGGCCATGTGGCCTTGCCATGCGTCGTCCCGCAGGCTGATAGCCATTGCATCACCCAATTTCACCCGCATCCGGGGGAAAAAATACAAATTTTAAAATTAACAAAAAAAACAAATTAAAAAAAAAAAACAAAAATTAAAATTGAAAAAGAAAATTAAAATAAAAGAATTAAAATAAAAAAACTATCATTAAAAAACAAAAAAAATGAAAAACACCACGTGCAAATAATTAAAAAACTAGCAATTGCACCGGGGGTGCAAGGGAGCAATTGCACCGGGGGTGCAAGGGAACGCCGGAAGGAGGAGATGTGAATCATTTTGTGGTATATGAGAGGTAAAATGTGTAATAACTGAAGGAGATGAATATTTTGTTCATTTGTGATGATATGGAATATTGGATTTTATTTTTAATAAAAATAAAAATTATTAATTTAATATTATTAAATTTTAATTTATTTGATTTTATTTTTATTTAATTTTATTTGTTTATTTGTTTATTTTTATTTTTTTTAATCTTTAGTTAATTTTATTTCTATTTATTTATTTATTTTATTTGTATTTTTAATTTTAATTTTATTTTATTTTATTTCTATTTATTTATTTTATTTATTTATTCATAATTTATTTTTATTTATTTATTTTATTTATTTATTTTTATATGTCGATACATTTGAAATCTCCCGGGCCCACATCAACTTATAACACATGCCTTGTTAAATTATTTATTATTGAGTAGTTTTTTTGTTAGATAAATATGTATATATGTATAAAAAATATAATTGGTCAAGAATAATTAATGGAATTGTTTTTAGTGTTTTTTGGGTGTTTGAATTACACTTCGATTGTGTAAAGGTTATTCATCAAATTCTTGATTTTAGTAAATTTTTTCCATATGATAGAAAAATTAAATCCACAAGAAAACTTTCAAAAAATCAAACTAAAAACAACTAAATAATTAAATGTATTTTATATTATTATTGGATATAACGGAGACTGGCAATCTGGTGCTGAGATGGTGCAGTGAAGTGATTTACTGGGAAAGTAGAACTAAAGAGCAATTTTCTTCTTCAAAATCTACTAACACCATTGGAGTAGTTTTACAAGGGATTGGAGTTTTTGGCCTCTTTGATAGACGGGGGACCATCATTTGGTCGAGATATAGTGAATATTATACAGACCCAAATGTGAATTTGAGACTTTTGAGGTTGGATGCTGATGGGAACCTTAGAATGTATTCATGGATTGAGAAACTTCAAGTCTGGAAAGTGGCATGGCAGGCTCTGGAGAATCAATGTGATGTTTTTGGTACCTGTGGTTTGTATGGTGTCTGTAGCTTTAATGCCACAGGACCCTTTTGCAAATGCCCATTTGAGAGAGAAGGATCTAAGGCCAATGTTAGTTTGGAAATGGGATCCGAAGGGGCCTGCAGGAAACTGATGAAGATGGGCAGTTGCAACGAGGGGAACACCCTCATGGTGATGAAACAATCACATGATCCATCAAACAACCAACAAACATGAAACAATGTCTAGTTACACATAATCTCATATGATCCATCTTACCAGCCCATAAAAATTGTTTTATGGAACGGGGGAATTTTTTCTAAGCACTAAAAAGCATGGATTTTCAGGTTTCACGTCAGTCCCAACTTATGTTGCCTCTTGATTTACTTATTTCCAAGTCATAAAATCCTCACAAGTATTCGTAGTTTGAAGAACATACGTAAATTGGGCACTTTTTTTGAATGTTACAACCAATGCAATGGTCTCCCGTCAAATTAAGATCTCCTGGGGGAGAAATGATCCATTAAAAAAAGAGCACAATCATCCATAGACAGTGGGGCTCTAATAATAACAAAATAACACTCACAATGATAAAAAAGAACACATTCACCCATAGACAGTGGGGGTTTAGTAATAACAAAATAACAATCATGTTTAGACTGTAAATGTGCTCCCTCACACATTATTCATTACTATAAGGACAACGACTTTCAAATCTGAGAAAAAAAGAATAACTTTCTACCAGAGGAATAAATACACTACCCAATGATTACTTCCCAAACAAAAAGACTACTATGTTCTATGCTCGAATCCTGATTTACTGCCTCCTAGTGATGCTAATCAACAAAATTGACAGACAACAAGATTTAGTAATGGAGATTCAAACCAACAATATAAGGAATTAGTAGTGCATTGCTCGGTATATATACATCTCACTCAATAACAAAAGTTGCAAATTAGTTGTGGGAGCCGAATCCATCTCCACCCATTCATAACACATTATCATAATAACAGATTATCACATCGAATCACAAAAAATAAATTGGTTTATTGTAAGAGCATAGCCAATAGGTAGTGACTGAGCTTCATGAACTGCAGAGAATGTCCTGCACTAAGCATTAATACAACACCAGAAACCCAACTCGGGAAAACTAGCCTACAATGGATAAGCTTTGTGTATTATTATCAGTGTTTTAAGAGAATTGCACAGTATGACTCTGTCAAGGCTATCAGCATTATGCTCTGCAGGAAATTTAAGCGTCTCTTCCAAACTATGTTCCTATTACCTGGATTCTATAGACAAATTGGGGCGTTTCCTGGTGGAATTCAAAAGGAGCATTGTATTTTACATACTCAATGAAATCAGTCCCAATCATCATCAAATGCAATCATCATCTACTTAACACGCTGCAAATTTCACATGAACTATCTTCCCAAGCGTCTTTCAAAGCAAACTGCCTCTTGATATTACTTGTTTCCAACCCATAAAATTCTCACACGTAGATTGGGTAGATTGGATATTTATCATATTTTGCATACATTCAAACAAGTTTCCCAGGAAAAGATAGAGATGGGAAGATAAAATGGGACTCGAATTGTACAGCCACCAAAAAGAACTATCAATACTTTTTTCATGCCATGTCAAAAGCTTATATTCACTGTAAATCCTCCCTAGTGTGGGGAGTACAATATTTGAGGTCTGACCAACATTGCCCGTTCGCTTGTGCAAACACAACAAAAAACTTATTTACCAGCCAACAAGTTTGCAGAGATTATTTCTCAGATAATAGGCCATTTATAAAAACCTCCAGGAAAGCACAAATCAATTAACCAATCAATGTAATAATTGTGATACCTACACACTATCCTGAATTGCTTAAATCCTTAAAGGGGCTCAGAATTGTGATTTATCCAGGTCCTCAAAATAAGGATGATCTAGTGCCTTCTTTGCTGAGATTCGCTTGGATGGCTCATAAACCAGCATTTCCTGCAAATCACTGAATTTAAATTTCTTTGGTTTACTATTCCAACAAAAAAGCAAAGAAACAAAGAAAAACAAGGTTTGAGGGAGAGAGTAAGACTCTTGCATACAACATATCTAAACCGCTTGGTTCCAAGTCTGGAACAGAACAACTTATATCTTAAGGTTTCCATTCGAGGTAGATATGACAGTCCTTCAATTTAGTCACACCTGGCCACACTTCTTCATTGGGAGTTCCTAGAAACCTGTTGCATGCAAAGATTGGAATAAGTTATGGCGCATCAGAGAAGAAAATCCAATAATCAAATATAGTCTCTTCTTTGTTGAAATCATAACCTGAAAATGTTCATAAGTTGTTGTACTTGAGAATCTTTCCTCCTCACGATGTGTATGACTATTTCAACACCAAGGCTTGCATGGAAAATTGGCTCGAGGATAGGTCCTGTGTTGCTGCAATAGCCTTGAACGATGGGTTCGGCATCTGCAGGATCAAGAGGACTAGTTTCATCAGTGGATATCATTACATCTCGGTTCCTGCAATCTCATTTGTAAAGGTATGCCTTACACTAGAAGCAGTAAACAATCAGATTATTTCCATGTGTCCTCAAACATCAAATTCGGACTCATCTTCCTTCTTTTCATTACCTTCAGTTTCAAGCATACATGGTCGCATCTGCATTGTAAGAGCAGTCTTGCCAATTGTGCTTTTTTTTCTTGCCATACAAGTAGGAATAAGTTGGTGTGTTTTTAAAAGAAGAAGAAGAATGTAGGGGATGCTTTTTGTACATCAGTAAAGAGCATGTTTAAACTGTTAGTATATATGGCTCTGGATCTCTCTGTTTTGCATATTTAGATTTGGATTAAGCAATTATTAAAATCATGTTTTTGTTTTAAAAAAATTTGGTATATAATGCTGTAAAAGCATAAAAAAGAAGAAAAATTGTTGTCAAGGAGCATGTATAGAGAGAGAAAATGTAGAGACTATATTATGGAGTAAAAACAAGCTAATCATGCCTTTGTTCATTGAAAGAGTAAATGCCTTCTAAAAAAATCTACACTTTAATTTGTAAACATACAGAAAAATCGAGGTAAGTGCATGTGCCCATTAATGTATGAGAAGACCCAAGGCAAAACAATGAGAAATGGATTTGAAACATGTTCTCCACCTGCCATAATTTATGGATAGATAGCCCCCAGTGTTTGGGAACTACTCTCTAAACAAGAAATATGAATTATCTGTAATTGAATTTTCTTGTGCAATTTTTGAATTTCCCTGGAAGAGTTCACAGCTCGGTACATTATCCCAATGGCAAAAGCCAAAGAGCACAACACAAGGGATGTACCTCTCATATACCACATCCATACTAACTCGCTGGGATTACTACTCATGAAAAGCAGGTTAGAAATGGGCAGAAAACAAATGGATAGCATAACCTAGTTTGGTAGTAAGTACCTAGTAAGACCACGTCTGGAAGCTCAAATCCATTGGAGCGTTTCTAAGTCCCGGAAATTTCACAGGACCATCTATTCCCGTCGGCCATGTATCAAAGAAAGATCCGATGTTCTATTCACCAAAACAAATCAATTCACATTAGTTCATAGCCTCAGTAATAGATAAATTTTAAGTCCCTGCTCATTTAAAAGCAATAAACCTTACTTTCAATATTTATATCCTCTAAGCGTTCAGGTATGGAATTGAACCTGGAATCCAAGTGTCATGCTTAGTAGGGCAATATGATTCTCTCCAGCCTGCAGTGCAATCAGCTTCTCAAATGTAAACCCCCATTTCGAATAATCCCCAGTCTGAGATCCTATAAAACATCATGATTATGTTGATAATATTTTTCTGAAATCAACCAGCCCATCCATCAATCCAATCCCATATCAAATTATCTAGTTTCACATATAACATAAATTTAAGAAATTGACTTTCCTGTGCCAAATCAACCAAAAGTAGGCAATTTATCTAGAAATTACATAGGAAAATTAAAGATTTTACTCACCTGCGAAATTTCTACTGACAAATACATGAAGAAACCAATTTTGATCACATGGAAGAAAGACCTGGCAAGTCCCTCAACCACATCTTATTTTCTCGTTTATCAGAGATTAAAAGTTGTCATTTCATAAACACAGAATGATACATTATACCAGTTACTCTGCCAAAAACAGGGTCATAACCAACCTAGAGATTCTCTCAATTCCTGCTTGATTTTATCATTTATGTTTTCTGTTCAGACTACAATCCAAAGTGATAATATGGGG
>JAXQQM020072990.1:0-96236 GCA_034641835.2 Pinus albicaulis | reverse complement strand
TTGTGATGCGATCGGATCGGGGAAAGTTGCGATCGGCGGATCGCATCGGAGATATTTGTGATTGGCTCATCGGGGCATACAAAAGAATTTTGCGATCTGCGATGGTGCGATCAAAGTGTTTGCGATTTTGAAAACATTGCGATTGTGATTTATAACAATAAACTTTAAACTTTATGTTATAAAGTTTTATTATATGCATAGTGGGGAAGTGGTTTATACGGCGGGGGGAAAAATTATTTATAAAGGAATATTAAACTTTAATAACACAAGGTTTAAAGAGAAAAATGGGGAAATAGGGGGGGACTTAGGGAATAGAGGGCTTTTACTTCACTTAAGCATAAGATTCAGTTCAGAAGTCAGTTTTGAGAGTGTAGTATACTGTTGGAAAGCTCTTTCTGGGCTCTTTCTGATGGATCTTCTATGAAGATGATCTGGTGCTGAATATGCTACGAAAAACTTCTCTGAAGGAAGGAACATTACTTTTGTGGAGATGACAGCTTCTGAATTGTGACTTATTACATACGATGATATAAAATTACATAACGAATGATAATAAAGGTAAACTATCATGTTTTCACCTCAAAACATGGTTTTGAGGTGAAAATTACATCAAGATAAATAAAATGTCTCTTTGATCTTTCTGGTGCTGTGACTTTAAGCTTATTGACATCTTCACTCGGGTCACTCAGTTGTTGCTCCAAATCAGTGCAGAGCATTTTTAGAGCTGACCGTGTGTCCAATCCGTCCCCCACCCATAAGTTTGGATGCGTCTTGAGCAGAGTTACGCACCTTCTGGTTTTTACGGCACCTCAATCCGACACCCGACTTGCCCAGAATCGCGTTTTTAGTGCTGGGCCACTGCCGTTAATCGGCGTCCATAGCCGACTTGACTCGACCCGTCCGCCGTTCAGCTGCATCCGACCCGACCTGCGGTGCGACGTGCACGTCTACGACCCGACTCGACTAAATCTCGGTTCGTCTTCGTTTCTGCGCCCAACGAGTTGTTGGCAACTCGTGTGCTACCCTTGACTTCTTGCTTGTTCGTCCTTGTTGCTTCTTCGAACATGGCTGCTTCACTCTCCAACGCCATCACATATATATGGACGCCAAGTGAAGTGAGGGTCGCTCGTTTGCCACGAGCCGACCCACCCGTTTATTCATCCGCCCACGAAGTGCCGTGTTGTGGGGTGTGGGGCGCTCGGCCGACCCGAGCCGACCCCGACGTTTGGTGTTCGCCCATGAAGTGTTGCGACGGCCCACGCCCAATATGTTGGCCGACCCACCAACTCATCCGTAGGTCTAGCTCACCCAAGGTGCGCTCGTGGTGATATAAACGCGTCTTGCCAACGCCGTGTTGACTCGCCTCTCCTCCAACTCGCTCTCGTGACTCGCCTCGCTACACCCGCGCGCCCGTGACTCTCCGGTGCGTCGTTACGCCCATTACGTCGCATGGCGCCCGAACTCGCCCAAACGCCCAACCGACGCGCCCATGAAGTCTTGGGGCCTTACACATGAGGATTTAGAAATGACAAATGCAACATAAGAAATAATAATTTAATTTAATTTGTTATTCTTTCCTTTGAAACCGAAAACTGTGACTTTTCATCCTCAAACCCTTAATTTAATAGTTTAATTGTGACACACTGAAAATATTCCAGGCTTCTCAAATGAAGACCATCCAAAAAAAAAATTATTTATGAAAATTTGAACTTCCCCAAGCCCACTTCCAATATATACGACGTAATAATTAGAATTCATAATTATGGTCAAATTATAGAATAAAATTATACTATAAAATTAAAAGAACAAGAAAAAACATTAAATACTTTGCAATGTAAGTAAAATTTAAAACATAGTGCGCTGAGAGCTTGAGATAATGTCACATTGCATTGTAATGAAATTTTAAAACACATCGCGTTGTGGAAACACAAACAACATATGCACATCTATTTTCATAGCGCCAATGGTATCCGAGAGTTTTGTTCTTATAAACCCAAAATTCTCCATTCGCGCGGCATTCTGCCTGTCGTTTTCGGGAATTTTTGCACCTGTCGAATTCTTGGACTGTAGCTGTCGATTTCGCGAATTCTTGGACTGTAGCTGTCGTTTTGAAGAGCTATTTTCTTTGTCGCCGGGATCCAGGTAAATTTGGTGCTACTCTTTCAATAGTCATATGTCCACGAAAACCATTTAGTGTACAATTGTGACTCAAAACTATACTTGCAAATTTTCATGGTTCAAACAACATCAAAATATTGGCTACACCCGACTAAAAATAGAATGCACTAGTCCCAAACTGACAAATTCATTGTTGGTAGCAAGGAGAAACAAATCAAAAAGGGAAATTCCTCGTAACATATTTGCTTATGGTATTTTTGTTGCAGGGCACCTTCATATTTTCGACCTACTGTAAACAATAGATGATTTCACCCTTCATATGAAAAGTGTTCTTGAACTAGGCCAAATGATTTTGACTTCAAGGCTGCTCTTTCACCATAATCTAGCTCGGATACCAAGTAATCTCAGGAGATTGAACAAGTCGGTTTTATTTTCTTTTGTCTTTGTTACAACTTTGAGTTGAAGTAGTGAAGCCCCAGTCATGGTATATCTTTGTGATACAGTGGGAATTCTGAGAGAGATTTGCTAGCTGTTTTTCCTGTTACCTTGGAGACCTTATTGCATGAAATATATCACTTTAATCATTAGGAAAGGCATTGTACTCAAAAGTAGAATCTAATCTAATGTCATGTGTCCAAAGATAAGTCACAGAATTGAAGTATAATCACACTGCAATGATGAATATAAGGTTGGAAAAATAAATCAGCTATAAATCTGAAGCTTGGTGCTTGAAGTATGAGTCATCTACTTGCAACCCTCATGAAGTTCAATAAAATGGTGTCATGTGGTGCCATGTACTCATAAGCATATTCCTTGTACTTATTCAAATGGTTTCAATGGTGTGCTCCTTGTAGATAGTGAGGGAATCTTCGTAACCCAACCAGCTTATAGATCTCCCTGCCAAAACAAAGTCATTTAAAAAAAATTGATTATAGAATGAAAATATTTAATTGATAAGTGAAGATAAAGTCTTCATCTTGATTTCTTCGATGGTGGAGAAAAGATGTGTTGGTGATTTCTCTTTGAATGATCTTCTTCAAGGGTAAGGATTAGATCTTGTTTGTAATGATGATAAAGCCTTCTTTTTTGCACTCTTCTGTACCAGTCCTAGGAAAGCTTGGTTCCTAGTCTTTAGATAATATTACTTTGACTTCTTCTTTACATAAGAATATAATTACATAGTCAACATGAAGACCGATCTAGCTATAATTTTCAACATGCCTATGCGTTCACACATAGTACCTATATAGTACTTGTTATCCATTAGTTGATGAAATTCAACTGTCGATTGATAATTTGTTTTTTTAATTTGTTTATGAGGGGCAGGCGAACCCTATAGAGACCCATCCATGGCATCAAGGGAGCCCTACAGAGACGTCTCCATGAGAGGAGGATTTTCAGGTACATTGGTTGTTTAGTTATGTCCCAGCTCAATTAGGTTATATTTATTGTTCGTTGTGAAAAATTGATTAATGTGAATTTTTTTTGTCTTGCACAGGTGGATGCACTCATCCGACTCGTTCACCCAGTCAGGGAATTGAACAAGAGGTGCCTCAAGGACATGTTCCCATTTGCCCTGTTGCTGGTGAGGGGCAAAGGATAACAATGTCTGAGCCTGTGGTATTCATCCCACAATTGGATACTTCTCCAGGTAAAATCTAAATACAAATTTATTGTTTGATGTATGTTTAATTTCAAACTTATTGTGGTACTCATGTACCCAAATTCCTAACAATTTAATGTTTTTTATAGTGGCTCATAGACACATTCATTACTCGCCAGGGGACCATGGTATGAACGAGGGTCTTATACACATTAGATCAATTCATAGTTAAAATGTTCAATTTTACGTTATATTCAATGTTGAACAAGTGAATTTTTTTCCAAATGACTTGTTTAATGTGAAAACATTATGCTCCATAGGTGCAAATGTTGGAGCTGGGCTTGGCTTTATTGCTGGTGAGGGGCAAAGGAGAACAATGTCTGAGCCTGTGGTATTCATCCCACAATTGGATACTTATCCAGGTAAAATCTAAATGAAAATTTATTGTTTGATGTATGTTTAATTTCAAATTTATTGTGGTACCCATGTGCCAAAATTCTAACAATTTAATGTTTTGTACAGTGGATCATAGACACGTTCGTTCCTCGTCAGGGGAGCATAGTATGAACGCAGAGGAAGAGATAGTTTTTCCAACGGGTATTTTCAAATTACCAAACAAGTTTTTTAAATACAAATTTTTCTTATAAATTATTTAATTTTTAATACGTGCAATAATTTAACATGTTACAGGTGGTGGTGGTCGCCCTCCTAGGGGTAGAGGTCGTAGGGTTCATGAGTTTGCTCGAAATCCGAGCTATGATCCCCTTTACACCCATCCCGGTGATATTCCTGAGCAGATGCCTTGGGAAGATAGAATCTCCTTACTTACTGTTGATGGGATGAGGGAGCATTCCACGAGATTGCGCAATGAATTGCAAAGTTGCAATCTCTCTGCCCCTAGTCGAAATTGTCTCCAAATTGTTTTGCACAATTTGGAGAGTTTGATAGAGACTTATCGTGGGGTTGGACCATCAACCCAAGTTTTTTTTGACATGATGCGTAGGAGGAGAGCATCAGTGATTGGTATCCACTCCTACAATGAAGTCAAAAGGAAGGTCACTAAAGAAGCAGCCTTGTCACTATTTGACTTGCGGCCTGAAGACAAAAAGAGTCTGAAGATTGCAAGATTCAATGATCCTAATATTGCACCCCATATTTATGAGAAGTTCCTGTATGCATACGGGAAGTTCCCAAATAATGATGAGGTGCCGCAATATTTTGTTAGAATGTTGGTTGCTCAGTTCCGAGAGCACATGGACCCTAACTATACAGATACTGGGTCCAAATTCTATGGAGTTGGAAAAGGTCGTACATATGAACGACCTGATGCTATGCGAGATGTTGGGTTTAGGCCTCCAGCACCTCGTTTAGTAGCTCGACCACCTAGGGTAGTTACACTTCCAAAGGAGTTAGCCCTTATCTCCAGTGCTGCATCAAAAATGAGGGATAAGATACAAGAACATATTGCAGCTGCTTTAGGAGGGGTGGAAGTCGGCTTAGGGACGAGCCAACCTTCATCTAGTGCAGGAGAGGGTTCATTTGTGAGTGTCCCAGATGATGTGTTGAGGGATATGGACCGAGATGATCTTATTAAGTATGCAGCCTCATGTAGAGACCACTATGAGCAATCCAGGACAACGCAAATGCACACCATGGGCGAGGTATGTACATACAGGTTTTGATCTAACATGTTTTTTTGGTGTATATATACATTTAGTCTCAAAAAACTGACGCCAATATATTTATTTAACTTATGTAGTTTACAACATTCCTAGAACAACATTGCCTTTCCCCTCGTGCTTATTCTGTAGATCGTGGACACGATCATGTACAAGTGCCACAACCATTACTCATTACTATCTATCTATATTTTTGTATGTCAAATTGAAATTGAATTTATGTCACAAATTTATTGGTACGAGTCTTAACATTATGGAATTTTCAGGTTAGTGCTACACATGAAGGGCTGCTTGAAGAGATTATTCCTTCTGAGGTTCCAGTCGTGACACAGGTATTGATACTTTTCGTTAAGCATATTTATAGTGTTTATTATATTTCTTTTCGTAAACTTGACCGTTAACTTTGGTTTCTACTTTTCAGGGTACAGAGGATATTGACATGATGCAGACTGAGCCTCAAGGAGATCCTGTAGTCTCTGGGTCCGAGACTCTACATTAAACCATGGTAACCTCTTACCCTTTCTTCGTTGATATGGTATTCAAAAAATATCTGAGAGTGTACGAGGAGATTCACCTGCCTTTTTTGTAGAATTTGTATCCTAGTTTTTGTATCTTTTCTTATTCAATCAAGAACTTTTTCCCAATTGTCTATGAAGTTATGGATAACTTTATTCAGTTGCCTATAATGTCATATGACATATGCTTTAGTATGATTTTTTGCATTATGACATTTTGTCTTGCTTTAGTCATATATGTGTTTCTCATATTACTCTACATTGGTAGAGTTTCCCATATTGGCAATAATGGGTATAACCCATTCCTATATACTCTCAAATTTGTGTATGGATTTCACTGTGCAACAACTGCAATATGGTATTTCTATTACAATATTATAAGCTTGACCTCAATTTCATCATTTGTATATGAATTATGGTACAGTACATGAATATATGGAAGTGCATCCATCAGTTCAGATATGGCTTCTCTGCTCTATTCATATTGTCTATATTCATTCAGTTTTGCATTGTATACAAAACAATAATATTCCCCTATATATGGTGTCAAGAATCCTATTCAAGAATGGTGTTGCAGTGGGGTAGCTGCAATATCCTCCATCTAAAATATCAATGATCTTGATCATTTTGGGTCGTATTGATTTTCTTCACAATCACATTCCTTCAATAGTGTCAGCATTCATATATACAGTCACAATTTGATCTTCTTAGCATCGTGCTTATCGATCCTTGTTCAGTTTCTAGAAGAATCAATTTTTTACTTTGAATAGCAAGTGGTGAGCATCATTAAAGGAAGAAATTTTGTAGGTATCTGAAGACCAAACCTCCCTTGTGACAAGAATCACTACAAGAAGTCAGGTTGACCATTGGACCTTTCATTAGCATAACTCAAGGATGCAGCAAAGAAAATGGTTTAAACGTGAGGTACATGACTATTCAACATTAACTTGACCGATGCATGCTGAATTTGACACGACTCTTATTTAAATTTGCATGCTGAATTTGACACAACTCACTTTGTCAATGGTGACTTGTTCCTCCCCTGTGCAGGATGTTGCTAAAGGAGAAACTGTAATTAAGGAGAAAGAAGAAGAGATGTATGCCTTACAAGAAAAACTTGTCAGTATGGAGAATGTGAGTTTCTTGTAAAAATGATCCGTGGATGATTTATTAAATTGGAACATTTATTTTAAGCATTGTAGCATCATGCATTTATTGTATTCTGATGTGAAATAAGATTAATAGGAGAATACTTTACCTTGCTTATTGTTAATCAACGCAAGCACTTTGTCCAGGATCCAGCAGCTCCAGTTCCTTATTCTTACTTTAGTATCATGCTCTTTATTGTAATTATCTCCTGATTTCAGATACTGTTTTATTTTTTTTAATTTTTGATGGGATTCCATAATAATCTTACTGTTATTGCAGGAGGAGATCCAAAAGCTCATTGATGATCACAAGGCCACACTAGAAGCAAGGAAAAATGAGTTTGAAGCTGAGATTGAACAACGACAATCCTTATGCAAAGAAAGAGAGGAAGCTTTAAGATTGTTTGAGTAGCTTAAGAAATTGAAAACAGAGTTAAATGTGATCAAGCTTGGCAGCTGACAATATGATACAGCTGGAAAGATTTATTGAAGGTTCCCAAATTTCTACAAATGAAGATTTAGTGAACAGATTAGTGAGATTTAAAATTGGCTATAAGCCTAATGAGATCAAATAAGAGGAATCTGTTCGTAGCCTTGCTATTTCTGTAATTAGTGATATTTAAAATTGGCTATAAGCCTAATAAATAGTTCGTAGCCTTGCTATCTCTGTAATCTGTACTGCTAGAAAATTGGCAGAAACCAAGAGTGAAAATATTTGATATATTTTGGAAATCGATTTTCGGCAGTACAATATGGATTTCTTTTATTCAGATTGAAAAATCTGTGTAGTGATGAACCTCATATTAATATTTATTATTATCCATTTTTATTTATGACAACTGTTGAGTATCGCAAATAAGGTGACTAAAATATATGTTTTTTTTCTTGTTTATTATACATTTTCTACTGTGTTGAAATCGAGTATAATTCTTTTACAAATCTGTGCCAATATTTGAAGGCAATGTGCTTTCTTGTAGTGGTGCTAATGCATGGATATTCACCGAAAATCTAAAGCAGGAGTTGATATGTGGATGAAAGAGATTGTTAACACATGTCCTAAGTCGGCTAGAAGAAGGCAATAAAACGGGGTTGATTGGCCCGAGAATGCACAATAAAGACAGGAGGTTTATGATAGACAAATAAGCCAGTGACAGATGGGTACACAAGGGAAAAAACTCACTTTGAAAGTGGACAAGTTCTCTAGGCAAACTTTTCCCTCCTATACCCATCTATCACTACAACTTATTTGTATGTCATAAAACTCTTGTAGCTTGCTTATCTGATGGTGGTGAGTATTCTTTAATATGCCTCCACTGCTCATCTAATTTCACCTTGAATTAGCATTTGCATTACCCAAGTTGGGTCCACCCAATAAAGTCCAAATAAAATTCTGAAGTGCATGATAAGCGTATTGAAAAACACTATCATAACATGGCATTTCATCTCACATTTCCAAAATAAGAAACAACTTTCCAAATTAGGGAACATGTTTCTAGGCCATATCATATGTGTTTCCACATTTCACTGTGTTTTTGGTGATGGTACCAACCATGTACTTGTGTTTCCCACAACATAACCAAATATTTATATTGGTGCAAAGTTCAAACATATATCACTCTCAATTTATTGAAGCAACATGAGCCAGAATCTTAACATTTTGAGGATATTCTGTTACAGCCTTGGTCTAGAAGCTAACCTATGCAAAAAAGAAGATCATGACTTTTAATATGTCCAATAAATATTTTCCAGATGGTCACTCTTATAAAGGTGACAATAGTATAAGGGGTATCTTCCTATACCTAACTAGGTGTTCATTTTATGTCTCTAGCTTTGGAGATGAGATTGTCTAAGGCTTACATTTTCCTTCATATACTAGAAAGGTGTTACCCACCATGTGCATTTCAAACACTTTAATCAATCATCATCAATTCCATCATCAATTAGTTCCATCCACTCAGGATTGCAAATCATATTTGACAAAATGGAACCAAAATCCACCTTGCGGTCAATTCAAGAAAAGACTTCAGCCATAGCAGTATTGTTGTTGATCCTACATGATTAATAAATGGACCAATAGGTCATAAAATAAGGCATCATGGCAACAATAAGGAATGGAAGCAACTAGAAATGTACAGAAGCTTGGAATAGTAGTAGCCAAATTCAAGATGGAGAAAAGTCCAATTTCCTTAGTCCTCGGCATTAAATTATATTCAAGATGAGCACTAGATGATGAGATGAGACTTTGAGGCTCGTAGAGAAAAATCCCACACCAAATCGAGTAGAACATGTAGTTGTTATAGGTTATCTTACTCATGTCAAATTTGTGATCAATGTACCGTGGTACAGGTGGGAAGTTCTTTGCTTGTTTGATTTTAATAATAGAGTTCTGGTACACGACACAATTATAGTGAATGTGTTTGCACATTCACAAATTTATGCCACATTCACTGTAATTACACAAAGTTTCTCATTTTTTTAACAACAGTTGTGGTTACAATATAGTTCAAGCAATTGAAAAATGTTAATTCAATTGACATCTAGCACACAAGATTGAATGAAACGTTCTCCTAAGTAGAACATTTTAAAAGTGGGTGTTTCCCATCTGATGTAACATTTTAGTTGTAAAATTTTACATGGCCATTGTTTCAAAAGCTTTCTTAAATATCCCCATCATTTTTTTTTTAGTGTAAAGAATCAAAGATTAATTGAGATAGATTTTATATTAATAATATCTTTGTTTTCTGGCTGTTGACAAAGTCCGAAGGAATTTTATTGTTATAGTCTTGGTTGAGAGATATTCTTGCAAAAGCAAACTTTCATCTTTGATTGCTTTAAATTCCCTAAGCATCTATGGTCTTATCTTGTATGTATTTCTTGCTTCTAATTTTCTTGTGAGAGACTAAACTCCCACACTCTACATTGCCATAGTAGTACTAGCATGATGAAGATGTAAATGATTTTTTCCACGACTATTACACCGTTATCCTTTCCAAAACAACTGTCTAGTCTCATCTTGTATTTTTTCTTTGGTATTGTTGCACTTGCAAACTTATTGGGGAATAAATTCAGTGATACATAACTGTAGTGTTCTATTCTAGCAAAACTTTCAAGATATTGAAATCGATTTGGCTAAAAGAGAGGACTATTTTAGATCTAGTTTCACATTTATTTTAAATTCAAATCTGAACCAGTAAAGAAGCTAAGAATTGACAGTTTTTTGGTCACCATCATGACATTGACACTTCAAGCAACATTATATTGACTAGATAGAGTAGAAGGATTATAGGTATGGATCCATAGATTATTCTTTTGCAATCAACCTCCAAATATTATCAAAATTTTTAATATATTATTTACATGATATAATTGCACTCTTAATGCTTTGGGATATATAATCTCCAAAAGTTACACACTGGGTGTTGTCACTGGCAGTGACTGTCACCTTGTCACTAACAAATGGGTGTTGTTTATAGGGTTGCAGTTTCAGGGCTAGGTTTGCAAGGTGGCCTTCGAATCCCTCATCTCTCTGTCAATGGCTTTGAAAGGCTAAGAGAACAGTGGAGCCCAGGGTGTTATAGTTCTATTCCATGTCATTGTCATGTTCCAGAATCCAAAGACTTCTTCCTGGAGTAGCCTCTATTTATGCTTTTCTGAGGAATATTTATACAGGGATAAGAAATTATTCAACCAATGATGTAGAGTTCTTATTTTCGCATGGTTAAGGAATGTTTTAGATTGTGACATTCATGAAGTTGTTTTGGCAGATCCTCAACATTCCTTCAGCTATGGCGAACTTCATTTATCATTTGATCGGCCTCATTATAATTTTCAAGGACAACCTGGATGATATTCATGTGAGAAGTCCCCATTTTCTTGCTCGTACAAAAATTAAAATGGTGCGATGCCAAGCTTTATGGTTATCTATGTCTAGAAACTACCTTCAATCAGTTTTTCCCCCTTACCTTAGCTTCTGCTGAAGGGCAAGGAATTCCAACACGAGTCCTTTTGTATTTTCCAAATAGTAATTCCCAGTTAAATTTATTTCGGGTACATGTGTTATGATATGGAAAATAATGAGACATTTTTTTCTCCATCAAAATACTTTAATTTGATATTTCAAAGGTTGAAATCAGAATATACATAGTACTGTCTTTTCAGATCTTGCTGAGCCTTAAGGACTAGATACAATATCACAAATTCCATTTTGGCATCTATTCCCATTAGTTACACTCTTCCTATATCAATTAAGACCCCGGAATGTGCATTAAAACACCAAAAAGGGTACATACGTGAGGATTTTCTGCCTTTCCATACTCATAACTTGCCATTTTAGTATTCCAAAGCAAAACAAAACTCCTCTGAAGAAGTTAATACTGAAGAAGAAACAGTTTCGTGCTAGCGTTCTCCATACTTGAAATCCTTCACAGAAAAGGGTCCAGCCATATTTGTCAATATATATGGTGGGTCCAGAACCAAGCCATTCTTCACAAGTTTATTACGCTCGAAGATACAAGTGGCCTCATTGAAAAGTAAGTCAAGGACGTTGAAACATAGACTATGAAAAATTCGGGTTCGAATAATGCCAGATCTGAACAAAGACATTCCAAGGGTTTCTTTGATAGCACCAAACAAGGAGATCCCCCGCATTGTGGTGTTGGAGCAGTATTGTTAATCAAAATAACCATTGCCTCCTCAAATATCTATAAATTTTATTTATACTTGCTTTACCATGTATATCAGAGACCTATCAATCACAAACATGAAAAATTGTGGAATTAATGCTCTGGAAACACAACCAACCTTTATTATTACCAACATTAACTTTTATATAGTAGCATATATGTAGATAAAATTTCCAGCTTCCAAAGAGACAAACCTGCTTCTCCAACATGATGGCACATTCTTAACTACTAACATTTCACTCGGAATTGCTCCCTATCATCGCACTGGGAATTGGAAGCAAGGAATTTACAAGTGCAATAGCTTCATCCAAAAAGGACTTTGAAAGCCATCGCTTTAACTGAATCTGATGACATATAATGTGGCCCCTTTTCCATGCAGCATAGCTAACGGGTGCTTCTAGGTCCTTGAGAAATGAATACACTGCCTTTGAAATGGGAAACCCTCTTGCATCTTTTTTTCTGTGCAGATTCACCTTGTCTGAAATGAATATACATAGGATGTAGGAAAATCTAATTTAGTTAAAAGATGGCAGGCATCCCAACGAAAATAAAAAGAAAAGACAGAATTTTACTAGAAAGAAAGAAAGTGAGCTCCAAACCATAGCTTAATTAAATAAATTAGCTAAGCAAACCATACACAATGACTATGCTGGCAAGCTGAGGAATATCTTCTTCATCAAGAACCAATCTTTGTATATCAATAAGCCAGACTGAGAGGGATGTCAATGCAGCACCAACAGACATTCTGATTGCAACAGACAAATGGAAGGAATTATTTCATCAAACGAACTTGAATGAGAGCACCACCTTTCAACTTACATCATTATGGACTTTAAAATAATAATTAGAGTCAAAATATGATAATAAATTACTCAAGAATAAAAAAAATAGTCGAACGAGGTATAAGATGGTTGAAATCCCATGTCTGTGCTGACCTATTGCTCTGTTACACAATCTTGTAAACATGTGAGATGCTTAATTTATTCTGTATAAGATGGTTGAAATCCCACCATGGCTATTAATTATCTCTAGAAGAAAGCAAGGTAAAACAACATGTATTCATTCAAATAGATTGAAATCTACTAAGGTGTCTTCACATGAATGGCATGCACAACAACATTTCCGGATGGATTTTGTTAAAGGCTTCCTGATCTGTATGCTGTGAGCTTCCCAATGCAAACAACAAAAATTGAATGTCCATTGAAGCATGTGAAATATATAACAAGAAGCATACGTATATGTTTGTGGGGAAAGAAACTTTTTTGATACTTGGAATAGACTCGAACAAATAATGACAGATTGAAGCACATAACACAAATGAACAAAACAAGATTGAAGAAACAAATAACAGATGTCTGTGCTGACCTCTTGCTCTGTTACAGCATGTATTCATTCAAATAGATTGCAATCTACTAAGGTGTCTTCACATGAATGGCATGCACAACAACATTTCCGGATGGATTTTGTTAAAGGCTTCCTGATCTTGAATCAAAACCTTGATGAATCTGCATCATAAATTATGTACCAACACACATCTAAGCATCCACATGTCAATTTATTTGTTCAAGCAATCCACAATATAGTCTTAAACTATATAAAGTCCAATGCATTGTAGCAATTATATGTTCTAACCTTAGAATCAAAGTTCATTGTTCATCTTGAACAATGTGTTCCACTCATATGAAATGTGCTAGTGGCAAATTTTCCAAAATGGCATCATGATCATCTATCGATAACCTCCATTGTCGCTGTTTTTTTCTACTCTTCACTTGCTTCAACTGCAGTCGATTTGCTATGACCAAGTGACTATATTGGGCATAAATAACCTCTGGCTGGTAATCTTGAAAATAATATGATCTTTACATTTCTTTACTTCTTCAAAGAAATGTCCCATTAACACCATTGAACCGATTGGGTATGTATAATTTGATGGATCATTATACTCTTGCAACAACGTGGATTTAGACATAGTGCATCGTAATAAATAATAATGCACTTTTTCTTGATTATCTTCTGGTGCAATGACAGCAAAGACATCACCTTCTCTAACCATATCAGAGACACGATCATTATCATTGTCAATGATAGCCACTTCATTGTCCATTTCCTTGTCACTCACATTTCCAAATGGGGGCAATGGTGTCAATTGTTCGAGTTTCCATGGTTGAACAAATTTCTTAATTTGGTTCTCACATTCATCGATGGACTCTGTCTGATCAATACATGCATAACAAAAGCAAGAGCACTTTCGTTTCTCAATGCAATGTATATTTGTCATGTCCCTACTCCTAATTGAGTGTAAACTTCTTGTTTTAGGGATTTCACTGGCATTATATGGCAATGATCTATCAACATCACCCATTGTAATATTCCAAAAGTACCTGCTTGATAAAAACACACACATATGTATGAGTCAAATTTTGAAAAATATTATATATTTTTTTGATAACAAAATACGTGCACATATATGTATGAACACATATATATATCTACACATGTATAATATATTCTTAGTTAAATGTGTATGCTTACCTGTGCACATGAGCCATCCTTGGGTTTGATACATGACTTAAATTTCCCTTGCACCAATTAACAACATTTAAAGAATTTGCAAGTCGGCAAGCAGAGTGATTCAATTGATACCTCCTAAGTGCACGTTTTACGCATGCCCCAGCACCATCATGCTCTCCTTTTCCATGCCCTGTCTCAAAGAAATTCCATGTATGTCGAATGTTGATTTTGCTATGAAGACGAGACAACCAATAGAACGATCTTGCTGATTTAAATTGACCAGCACAACCATCTGACCATACCCAATGTTCTTTAAAAGTGACTCTTCGTTTCAACAAATCATTATAAATAACATTAAAACAATGTTGAACAAAACACGTGTCATGTGTTCGATCATCACTGATGTAGAAATGGTACTCCTTAATCACCTCACGATTATTTTCATCGCTATCAAAACCATCCACAACAAGCTCTGCATGTCTATACAAAATATGCACAAATATCGATACTTGGTCTGAATGATAATACTCACTTTGTATCTCCTTTTGTGGACTAAACGTGTAATTCTCAGCGAAATCAACCACTGATAATATTGTTCCTTTTGGGAACACCTCACGTGATTGCTTGAACTGTAAATCCCGCCATCGTGCTATATGACAATGCTTAATATATTTGTATATTTGCACCCTGAACTTCTCCATAAAAGATGTCACTGGAATCTCTTCATCAAGTAAAGTGATCTTTTTTGATGTTGTGCTTGAATCTGCAACAGGAGTGTAAGTAACATATTCATATCTCTTCCAATTCATACTGAGATTTGACAGTCTGGGATCATTAGGATCAATGGGATACTTTTCATCATAGAGTGCCAAATGAGAACATTTGTCACATTTTCTTCCACCAACACATTCCTTTTTATAAAATAATTTATTATTCTCTCGTGGACATAATATCTTTGATAAAAATTCACGAACACTTGAAGGAGGAGGGTCATTTGACCAATATTTTATGCCAAAATTTACAAATGTCTCATACAATAATTCGAATTCTACATGGTATCGACAACAACATGTGTCTCGAACAGTGATAGGCCTAACATACCATGGTTTAAGCTTCACAAATGTGCTAAGGGAAATCTTCACATCAATATTACTCTCCATAAAGCTCTCGAATAATTCTACTTGACTGACCTGTGTTATATGTTTGGAATGAGATTCATAAACTCCCTTAAATATACGGCGTCGCAGTTGATCCTTTTCATTTGGCGACACACGAGAGTTCGAATCCCAAAACTCTTTTACCCTATCCCTCACACCATCAAGAAGTCTATCATGATATGGACGCCTGCAGATATTAGCCCAACATGCTCCTTCATCATTCTCATCTATTTGAGTTCTAAATTTTGAATGCCTCCATAAACTTTTTCTCGATGTTTTAATCAATTTTGAAGTTGTTGACATCAACCGACTTGATGAAGTTCCTTTCGCAACTGCACCTGTTAAAAGTACTCTACGAGCATTCTTTGCAACATTAGATCGCCCTTTGGCTAGTATGCCAAGCGCCGATGTCACATTATTTGTTACCATTTCATTTGCTAAAACCTCTTTTTCACTTTTAATGCCCAATAATTCCACAACATTTGTGAGAGATTTGTGCTTTATAAGTCCACGTAATAGTTGAGCTTGTGCTATGATAGATAAACCTTCAAAAGTATGTTTCAATACAGATTTTACTTTATCTCGAACTGTCCTTTTAGCCATTGGTGGTCCCAATTCTTCAATTTTAGTTGCATCCATATTTTCTAGAAACTTGTAGTTGTATACAACATTATTGGAACTTCCAATTAATTGCAGTGAAATTGGATGTGTGGTTGCTTCTTCTTGTGGATTTGATGTTGTCCCTGCATAAAAAAACAATATTAAAACTTCTAATTTGAAATTGACATGTATACAAAATACAAAATTCAAATTGAAGAAACTAAATTGACTCACCAGTGACATTGATATCAATTATATTATCGTTGACAAGTTCCTCAACATTTCTCATTTCCTCGTCATTGTCATGTACCTCTACATCTATTTCACGATCCTCTACCTCCACATTTCTTTCATGCCTTAATCTTTCCCTTTCCTCTCGCCATTTTTTTTTGTGATTTCTCATTTTTCTCCTTTAAATCTTTTCTTTTTCGATCGTACTTTGATATGCAATTCCTTTGGTTTCCCATGTTCACACAATTGGAAACCTAAAATCCAATTCTATTTGGACCAAATACCTAACAAAACATAAAAGAGTTCAAACTAAGTACTTCATGCTTTCATAGATTGTAAGATTGCAAAAATACTCCATGTCTTCATAGAGACATTACATGCCAAAATATTTCATGCATGCACCCAAAAACATTTCAAAAAAAAAATTTGCACCCACAAAAACTGTCAAAAAATATTTCCCACCCAAAAAACTTGAAATTATTTTTTTTTGCCAACAAAAATTTTGTGCACAGAAAATAGATTGGAGCACCCTCACTAGATTGACAGTCACCCCTAAAAGCCAAGCTCAAGAGGGAGAGCTAATTAGAAGAAGGTTGGTAAGATAGATCAACCTTTGGTCATTTCCCCTGGCCAAAAAACCCCATTGACTAGCACCTATAGCCTAGAAGTAACATAGCCAAAATTTTATATGTGGAAAATTCAATGAAAAATATAAGTAACATAGCCAAAATTTTATATGTGGCAAATTTACAAGCTACATATGTGCAAATTTCCAAACTACAGGGAAATAATTCGGAACTACAAGGAAAGAATTCGGACCTCAGCAGTTTTCGTCGGAGCTGTGTGCAAACTTTCGCGCGAGAAAACTGTCGACCGAAAAATTGCGTCGATTTTTTATTGGAATATTATATATATAACATTCAATAAAACTCTCGGCCGAGAGTTTTTATAACTCTTGTCCGAGAGTTTTATTTTAATAATATAACCAAAATTCTTCATTCGCGCGACATTCTACACTGGTTGTTTTCGCGAATCCCATTTCCCATCTCTGCTTCCCTCAGATTCTGGGCGTTTGAAGGAGTTCTCAAGGAATGAGAAGGCTCCCTGAAGGAAGGAGATTTTGAATTTGGAGAGTGGAGTCGCGAACGTCGTCTTTGTTGAGGAGAGGCAAGACTTGTGGGAGTGGTCGTGCTATTGGTTGGAATCTGGCTATAGTTTGATTATCTGGATGTAATAGATTTAGATGGTTAGGAATGAACTCTACTGATGGTTTTGAGATTGTTATGATAGTTTTTCTCATAGTCATTGCCATCTATATTCTTATTGCCATATATAACCAACACAAGTCGAATGATTAGCCAGGAGGTGTATATGTCACACCAACCCTCTTCATCACAGGAGTCATCAGAGGATTCAAACAATCTGGAATCTACGTGGTGTTTTGCTAGATGGAGTACTCTATGGAGAAAGTGGGTAGATACTCTAATCATATCTAGGCCCTGTAAAAATTTTGGTTTCCAATTATGTGAAAGGTGGTGGACTGTTCCTGGGTGTTATTGTTGCTGTTGTTGTCATTTTTAATGGCATACTATTTCTGCCTGGTTTTTCCCATTGCTCCTCTCCATCTTTGTATTTTCGGTGATACATTTCAGGTTAATTTCAAATTTTTTTCGGGATGACAGTCTGGAGTTATACTTCTAGGGGATGCAATTCGGATGTTGACAATTGAATGCAGCCTGATTGGTTGGTAAGGAGGTGTCAAATATTAATAACTTATGGCCGTTTGAACATGGAAGGGATTAGGCTCTGTACTTGGCATCTTTGAGTTTTTCGTAATCACATGGCTTTTCTTTCTCTCGAGGTTGTATGCAGACTACCACTTTTATGTACACTGAAAGTTACTAAATATGGGCTGCCAGACAATATTAGATTGAGTGCTCAGATGATCCGCTGGAATATTTACCCTATGGGACTGTCATGCCTCATTATGTGAACGGTTTTTTCCTGAATATTTTATTGTAGTGGCGGCTTTTTGATTTCATCATTCTATTAAGTCACTGACAAATTTTTTTTAAGTGACTGACAAATCTGTCTCTGGGTGGTCATTGGGATTTTGTCTACTCAGAAGATTAGGGGGAGGGTCCCCTTGGGATTAGACTTTCCTCTTTCGGATTCTTCCTATCCTCTTCATTTAGTCCTCTTTTAAGTACTCACCCACGGCATGAGGTGTGGTGGCACCTGATATGGGGTTATTTATTCCTCTTTTCCTTTTAGATGTACTTTGCCTATCTTGGATGATAGCGTGTTTTCTTCGCCCATATTAATCTTTGCCTTATCCTTCCTAAGTCGCGGAAAAATACCATTTGTTTTGGCTATTTCTCCATCTTTTTGGCCGAACTCCCGAGGAGTGTCCCCTGATTTAGCTGGCTTACAGAATCAATGTAATATTTTTTTACAGTGACAGCACTGATATATCACTGTAATTCTGACGGATTAGAACATCAGGCAAGGTTATTAACAGGCTTGGAACACTTCACCTGGCAGTGAAGTTATGGATGTATTAAAATCAACACCGACTCAGGAGGAGCAGTAAATTGAACATGAGATTGATGATTTAATCATCCAAAGTGCTTTTGGTAACGGTGGATGTTTCCTGACAATAGCGATTTAGATAATCTTGTTTGAATTTGGCACAATTTATTTTTCTTATGTTGGTTTTTGTACACGAGCTGGCTTTCGTTTTGGTTGGATCCATAGTCATTATCAATACTGTGCACCTTTTGGAGCAGTCATGGGTTCACACTTGGTTTTCACAACATCTGAATGTCATAATTGTGCATCAGGAGAGCCGGTTTCTTCTAGCTGTTTCTTTCATAACATCATAGTTTTTATTCTCATAAGATGCAATGGCTTATAGCTTTATCAAGGGCCAACATTAGACACATCAAGCGAGCCTGTTTTTGTCTATGATTATTATGTTTTTTCTTCAATCCTTATAAGTTCAGAAACAGATGGCAACATTTCCCCTTATTAAGGGCTGATCTGTTGATTTTTCTTTATCTGGACTCGCAATCTGTTTGGGATGTTATGCACCCATATTTGTATGATCCCCACATACTGTTCTCACTTCAAGACTCCTCCTTTCTTAGAAGTTGTCACTTTGGAAACTGTTTAAATGATGGGAATGTAATGTTTTGTTAAATGCACTGTTAAATAAATGAATTTTCATTCCATGCTAAACAAGATACAAACATTATGGAAGGATTGACATTTCTTCCAATGAAGTAGAATAACTTGATAAATTGTGTGATGGTTATCACTGTTGATCAGATGTTAAAGAAGAGAATTTCTAGCATATGCTTTATAAGACCACTTGGGTAAATAGTGATTAACCCTCAAACCAACTATTAGATTTGTTTCTTTCCAATTTCTTGCTGCTGTGTTCTTGCTAGTTATGATAGGTGCTGAGTTTATTTAAATTAATTGTGAATCATCGGCCTTGATGACAAGCTAAAATTTTAAATTTCTGTAATTATTCAGTTTTCTTATTATTGAATCTTGCTCACTTCCAAAAACCTTGTTTCTAAACTTATTGGTCCTTTATATTTTAACCAAGACCTTTCTCACAAGTAGGAAGCCATTGTGAAGGGAAATTATTATAATTGTTTCATGTATCCATTCTCTCTGATTACTGTACTCCACTGTCTTTAGATAATAATTCGAAGCAAATTATAAGTGAAAATTTTGTCAACTTACTCACAAGTAGGAAGCCATTGTGAAGGGAAATTATTATAATTGTTTCATGTATCCATTGTCTCTGATTACGGTACTCCACTGTCTTTAGATAATAATTCAAAGAAAATTATAAGTACTTACTGGAGGCTTGTAAATCTACATTTCATTGGTATTTTAGTGATTGTTTGAAGGATCCCTTTTCTTTGATTACTGTACTGATCGACTATGGAATATGAGAAAGCTAGAGAAGTAACACAATCTCAAAACTATGGAATATCACTTTTGGTGTCATCCACACTTTCTTGTATGTCTTATGGAAGAAAATGTAGAAATTTGCTGAATAATAAATAATTATCCACCGAGAATATCTTGATCACATACAATTCGAACTTATATGCAACACATAATCTCTTCCACTCCAGATCAACTCAGATCATCAAGCATGCGGAAATAAAATCAAGCGAGAACACATCAAATCATCATACACATTAACACAGTGTGTATGGGGAAAGCTTATAGCTGAAAACCCCGCAACTATTGTGTATATTATAATGGAGAAATCAAGTAACAAAATCAGTACAATACTCCTCACAAGTACTCAGTACTTTCTCATACAGTTACTCACAATCTAGCTCAGTTTTGAACAGGTTACTGGTTCAAAACTCCCCGCCAATTGCCTTGCCTCTACTGCTTGTTTCAATGCTATGGGATGGCCTCTTTATATAGAAAAACCACCAGCCTGAACTGCACAATCCTCATGGGCTTACTCCACCTATCTGTTGGAATTTTGAGAATTCCAAGCAAACAGTGGAGAGAATAGGCTCCACTTCACAACACAGAGAGATTAAAAAAAAATCTTTCCAACAGGACACAGAGTTTCCCAGACTTTTAAAACAACTTCTATTTCTTTAAAAAACTTATAATACCTGTCTTCCTCTTAACATAGGGATAACAAAAGTGGTTGACTGCTTCAGACGCAGTGCACAGAACTCTCTGTTCTCTCAAAACAATACTCTGTCTCTAAAAAACAACACACTGCTGTGTATTTTCACTCCGCGCTGCTGTGCGAATGCAAATTACCATTACACAGGCTTGCTGGCCTTTTGGCTTTTATATACCGCATATAAAAAAAAACTTTACATATATTTATATAAGACTTTAAACAAAGTCTATTTAAAATTAAATACATGCGGGCCCTGCTTTGAACGCACGGTCAAAACATTTAAATTCAATGTATAAAACAATTGGGTCCGCGATTTAAACAAACAATCGCACCAAACAAAAGTTTCGATTTCGATTGACCAACCGGGTGCGATGGTCATATAAAACATGGCTCATATAGCAATCGGGTCCGAACTTTAAACAAGTGCGATCGGACCTCATTCAAAAATGTTCCGATTGCCGATCATAAACAGATGCGATTCGGCTTATTAACTCCAGCTGGCCTATTCCTGGATCGGGTCCACCACTCCAATCGCACCAAAAATACAAAGGCATGCGATCAATCGGAAGTTCTGATTGCGATTACAACGAACGCAATGGACTTATTAACTCCATCGTATGACACCATTGGGTCTGCCAATTTCAACGGTGCAATCGGGCCCAACACTTAAGAGTTTCTGATTGCAATTGGAGAGCCGGATGCGATTGCCCATTCAACTGTGGCATATAATATCATCGGGTCCGGCCTTTGATCGGAGCACGAAACAAAAGCGCCCCGATTGAACCTTGCAATTGCGCTCATGCGATTCCATTGAGGTGTCACCACGTGGTCAAGTGGACCCACGGGCCTCCGCAGCTGTGGAGGGCGATTTATAGAGAGTTCGGTTGTATGTTTTATATACAACCGTTCCATTGCGGAACTCTGCCATATCAACAAGACACTTGAGTATTGTTACATTGCGATTTGTGATCAAATCGCAATCGCATCGCAGATCTCTTCATCAACAAGACACTGCTTCAAAATTAACGATGGTTGTTGAGGACTTTAAAGCCCGAAATGACTGGTTTTTAATTTGTTCTGCTCCTCCGTAGTTCTGATCTACGACTTTCTCCATTTCTTCTCCAAAAACAACTCTGCCCCATCACAAAAATTAATTTCATCTGCGATCTGCGGCTGCACCCCATCAAAATTGAATTCATCCTTACGAATTTCTCCATGCTTCTGTGTGTGTTGCAAATAGCAACAGTATAGTCACAACTGATAGCTAACTCCACCCTTTCATCTACCTCTTTCACTGGTCTCCACTGAACTGATCATGCACCGTAGTGAACTGATGTGTTCTTGAGTTGAATAATGAGTTACTAATTAATGAATTAAATAATATTTAATTCACTCCACTCATAACTAATTGATTAGCTAGTTAAACTAATCTCAATCAGTTCAACTAAAATAAACAGAACACAACTCCACTAGCTGTCTCATTAACTCATCCAAACTTCTGCCACTGAAGTCCAACTGAAGTCAACCATGCATGATGCCATCAAACACTTGGGAACCACGTGATTCCTCTGTCAGATGCATGAGCCACTTCTGTAGCTCGAACTGAAGTGCTCCAAGAGAGTAAACTGTTGTTTATAGTCTAAATATTATTAAGGGTAAATAATATTTGACTTCCTTGTTTTAAGGAGAGGCAGTCTAAAAATAGACTTCGACCTCTTTGACCTCAAAAATAGAGTCTCATCTATTTTTACCAACATGACACATGCTTCAAGAATCTCAAACTGGAATCCCCGAACCATGCTCCGTATGTCTAAAAATAGACATAGTCTAAAAATAGATTTAGCGCTAGAATTTGCCTGCGGGCCCACTTAGTGAAGGCGACTTCATTTCACAAAGCTCCATCATCTTGCTGCATTTTCAACAGAAAATTCCACACAAATCACCCTGTTACACATGTAAAATATTCGGGCATGAAGAATTTGATGATAATACTTGTAAGCTCAGTTAATTTGGTGTCATCAATGATCCAATGTTGGGTGGAATGGTTCAAAACTCTTTTCCATCCTATTTCTGCAAGTAATCTCTGTATGAAAGAAAAGGGAAAGAACACAATGATGCTCTTTTGCAAAATGCACTACAAGCCTGGCTTTACCTCCCTTCACCTTTACATCCCAAACTACAAACTCTAGTTTCCAAAATTGAGATTCTTAACTTTTACAAATCCCCATTGTTATAACTGCCCGTGTTGCAATCTTTAGTTATATCTCAAAGGAAGAAAGAGAAAGCACTGAAGATATATTCAATGAATAACTGTACCATAAACCTGAAGTAAAGACCAAACATCATGACTCATTTGAACCACATTAGGCCTCCAAAAACCTGAAGTAAAGACCAAACATCATGACTCATTTGAACCACATTTGATGGGACATTCTTGAAGCGAGATTCATAATGTCCTGAAAATCCTTTCCTCTCTTATGCTCACGAAGATCCTTTAACATTATTACAACTTGGTATTGTTTCTACTGCCCCTTATACCACAAAAGTAAATGTTGAGGTAGTATTTTCCTATATTTAATGTCACATAAGGCAAATATTTTCCCTTCCCATCACAACCATTTGGCCTATAAGATGGATTTGGCCTAATGATTAATAAATCTAATATCAAGAATTGTTTTTTCCATAAAGGTTTCCAGGTTAATTTAGGGCATCCATGTGTCCTATTTTAGTGTTGCTATTATCCTCTAATTCCTCTCTTTCATTTTATAATATAAAAAGGACATTTTTCTTTTCATATTCAATGTCATTAAAAAAATAAGTTAAAAAATAATTTATGGTTTAAGGTGGTCTATCTTCTTTAAATTCAAGTAATTTTACAATCCATGTGGTAAAACCAATCCTTTTGTAAAAGTCTATTGTTAGAGCACTCATTATTAAAAGTTGATCGCTAAAATTCTAATTTACTCATTTATTTAGTAATGGTACTAATCAACAAATAATAAGTCAAACACTAGTGGTCAAAATCAACTTCTTATCATTGGAATATTATAAAATAATTGTTGAATTTGTTAGTATCTATGTTGTTTTAATTCTTTATATTTATAATTAAAAGAACAAAAAGATCCTTTATATTAAATCTATGATTTATAATGGGGTTTACAACATGTAAGAAACAGAGTATGGAACTACGCCAAAAGAAGACTTGTTGCAACAAGGAATGACATTTGGTTTTGAAGCCATGTGCACAATTTATGAGTCACTTTTTGCTATGGTAAATTGCTATTCAGCTTACATTGATGTATAATATTTATTTCAATTTTCATTATTCTCACAAATATATATACACTCATTACACTTTATTTACACCGAAGGTGTTCTATTGTGGGGCTTTAGCCCACGACACTGTAGCAGATTCGTCGTTCTAAAACGAATATGCCAAATCGACGGTTTGCAATGTGATTTCTCATTTTCCGCCAAATCGACGGTTTGCAATGCGATTTCTCATTTTCCACCTTTCTCTGTCTGTGGAGCGCTTTTTCACGTTTTCTCCGGTTTGAACGTTACGATCTTTCAGCGGAAAATGAACAAAATCAATCGGACGATTTTTGTGATCTATTGTGGGCTTTAGCCCACGACACTGTAGCAGATTCGTCGTTCTAAAACGAATATGCCAAATCGACGGTTTGCAATGCGATTTCTCATTTTCCGCCAAATCGATGGTTTGCAATGTGATTTCTCATTTTCCACCTTTCTCTGTTTGTAGAGCGCTTTTTCACGTTTTCTCCGGTTTGAACGTTACGATCTTTCAGCGGAAAATGAACAAAATCGACCGGACGATTTTTGTGATCTATTGTGGGCTTTAGCCCACGACACTGTAGCAGATTCATCGTTCTAAAACGAATATGCCAAATCGACGGTTTGCAATGCGATTTCTCATTTTCCGCCAAATCGACGGTTTGCAATGCGATTTCTCATTTTCCACCTTTCTCTGTCTGTGGAGCGCTTTTTCACGTTTTCTCCGGTTTGAACGTTACGATCTTTCAGCGGAAAATGAACAAAATCGACCGGACGATTTTTGTGAAGAATTAAGTTCAAACCCAGAAAATTATTGGAACAGTGTTACATATGAATAGGAAAAGATATGAAAAATATTTGTTTCGGCATCTTATTTCTGTGTTTCAGTAAGGAAGCAAATTCTTCTTAAAATTTATCATGTCTGCCGGAACTTTGCCATTATTTAAGTTTATTTAGTTTTAGTTTTATGTGCGAAAAGACTACGTTTCTCCGATGGTGTCTTCTAAGTTATTCGGCTTGTTAAGGCAGGTAATCTTTTCTGGTTTTCTTCTTCCATGTTTCTTTTTCGCAGTCGGGATATATTATTTACCAATGCTGTATATTATTTTGTCTTGAAATTTTTCTTAAACTATATGATCCTTTCTTCTGACACTTGATTTGCAGTGTTTTGGAGTTCATATACTGGAATTTAGTCAGGAAAATTCGCCTACCAGACTCAACAAGTAACCAAACCATGAAATTTTCTTACATTTGCTTGCAAAGACAGCATTTTAAGTCCGTTTCTTTTGAAATAAGACATCGAATTCATGGACGCGGTTTGCAGGATCGATGTCAAATGCTTCGGTAGGGCAGCCTAAGCAGATTTCCGTCATGGATTTAGACGAAAAGTACTCAAAAGTTTTCAGAAAGAGCACATCCGGCTACTCGCCTGAATCACCACATTGTGAAGGGGGTTTTCAGCCCTTTTTTGCAGTCAGGCGGTAACGATAGAAATGATGGCATCAGCGTTCGGGATCCACCGGGCTTATTCCCAAAAAACGCTCATTCCGCCCCACCTTTGCCTGGATGTGAAACCACTTAAAATTCACGCGATCCAGTGGAAGATCGCCACGTCACGAGCCTAAAACCGCTCTCTGCGCATTCGTTGGAGGCGTTGAAGAGACAACACGATATCAATGGAGGACATCGGATCTAAGGGCTAATAGATCGAGCGATGATCGCATTCAAAGCTGCTCGGAGGTTAATCTCGTGAAACCAGGAGTTGGAAACCCGGCAGTATTCCGCGAGGCACGAAAGCGGTAAGTTGTATTTCAGAAATTGCAGCGATTCCATAGACTGAGGGACGCGTGTCCCTGAACGGTTTTGAAAAACCCCCCTCACCGCGAGTTAACGATAGCGTAAGTAACTCGCGCGATATTGATTTCAGCGGTCAGAGCTTTCGAATTGCTTTCGACCGTCGGATGGGTGCACTGATCACGGGTTCTAATCGCCGTTAAAAACCTTTGATTGCTAACTCCAATCCTTAATACGTATGGATATAAGGGTTTTAGGGCCACGGTTCACCCTTCTTCTCGAGTCGGCGGACCCACCTTAATTTAAACTAATTTAATTTTTAATTTTTTTAATTTTATTTGATAAATTTTAATATTTTATTTAATTACTTTTTTAAATTAATTTAAATTAAATATGTATTTTTAAATATTTTTTTTAATTTTCCTTTTTTAATTAAATAAAATTTAACATTTAAAATTTAGTTTTTTAATTTTTTTTTTTAATTTTAAGTTTTATATTAAAAATTAATTTTATTTTTTATTTTATTTTTTAAATTTATTTAATTTTCCCCCTTTTTTATTTTAAATTAATTTGTATTCCCTTTTTTTTTTTTTAATTTTAACTCTAATTTTTTTTCCTCTATTTTAAAATTTATTTATCAATTTATTTATTTATTAAAATTTAATATTTTTTGTTTTTAATTTATTTATTTTTAATGTTAATATTAATGATTTTTTTTAATTTAATAAAGTTTAGCATATATATTTTTTAATTTAATTTTTATATTTAACATTTATTTGTTTTTTCAATAATTGTTTTTAACTTTAATATTTAAATTTTTTTAATGAAAGCTTGATGCCATAGTAATAATGGAATAGGTTAATGTAATTATGTGAATAACCTTAATATAGCCTTTTGAACGAAGCCATAGTGTTTAATTAAAGCTTGATGTCATAGTAATAATCGAATGGGTTAATATTATAATTATGTGAATACTATTTAAACTATAAATAGTATTCCATTATTCTTAACATTTAATTTATTCGAAAATGTCAATTGTTAATCTCAAACAAAACACGCACGAATAGGCCGAACTCTTTGATAGGCACAAGAGTTAGTACAAAGTCTACTCCTTCGGTGTACCTTTGCACCCTTAGGGGCAAATGCTAGTTTTATATTTTCACATGGAACAAGATCAAGAAGAAAAAAGGAATTGATGCAATAAAAAAAACATTCCTCCAGATAACCCAAGTCATGGAAGTAGCTTGAGCATTAACAACAATTCCAATGAATAATGATGATCTATTTGGATATCAACGCAACCTATTCTATTTTTTGAAATATTTTTCTTTGAAAATCAAACATTTTGTTTAAAATAATGGACAATGTCTCAATTGAAAGACAAGGGGTTACCAATAACAATCCCATTTTGTATGAAAAACAACCTCTTATTGATATATACCACAATGCAATTTAATTTAAATTCTATTGTGTTATCCAATGTCATTGTGAAATCCTACACCATTGATAAATATATGGATGATTAAATATTATAATGAAGCAATGTGAAATATGATAATATAAAAAATTAATCCAAACATCATATACAAATGAACTAATAAAATTTTAATTTACGTGAATAATATTATAATATATATATGTCAATATTTTTAGGAACATTTTTTTTTTAATTACAATAATTTCACTGCCACAGGTTGATGTTTTCGAAAGAGAGAAAATCTCATACAAAAAATCATTACGTCTAAACATAAAGATGCACTGGTGCATTATTTTATATAAAATCACCATGAGAACATCTTTTTTACGTGACTGGTGCCTTTTCGGAAAATGACAATGCCGAATCATTTATTTCTTCAAGCATTGTTATTGTTTGAAATTAAAAATTTGGTGGATTTATATTCTTAGCGCACCAGTGCTTTGATAGAACTAACACACTGATCCTACAAAATATTATTTCCAGCTTGGTGCATCATGAAAATTAACAACACCGAAAATTTTTAAATAACCAACGCACTGTGGCATTTATACAAACGATACACATCGATGCTGCACGTTTAAACTAAATCACCGACTCAACAATTTTTTTTTGCGTGCCCCGATGTCGTTCCTTACGAGAACGCCCCAAGGCTTTTTTATCCATTAGAAACAATGTGATATATATTATGCACTGGTGTAACTATTTTCATTCAATGCCTTTGTGCTTTTAGTTATGTTTTCTGTCAAGTGCATTTATATATGTAGAGTACTAATGCTACTTGTTTCATGAAGTGCACCGCAAAAGAAAAAATCTGCTAAAACTTCGACGACCCTTCTTCAATTGTGATGAAGTTACGTTAAAATATATTTTAAAACATCTGCTATCACATAAAAATGTTTTAGCAGATATTTTTTTCACAAATTTTTCCAATTTTATAACACTAAAAACTTTCGTTATGACCTCTGCTAGAAGGTATTTTCATTGTAGTGAGTTTGGGGAAATAACAAGTATGTGGGACAATTTCATGATAAAGGCCAGATTGGACGACTTGAAAAATATTATCTAAATCACTGGAACAGTCAAGAATGTCATGTAGAATCTCCAAAAGGTCCAAGGAGGAATTGGAATCATATACTTTGGCTTCTCTATTCCTAAGGGGTATATGAAAAAACACCATAGAGATTGTGGATTTGTTAGTTGATTTTATTGTTTTCTCCATGTTTAAAATTGCAAAGAAAGGACAACGAAGAAATGTTGAATTATGAGTTACCCAGTAACTCGAGATAATTAAAAATTTAATGTTGATGAGGAATTGACAATATACACTCTAGACGGGATTCACTATAATTCTGCAACTATAGATCAAATAAAATAATAGGCGGGATGGGCTTTTATCGAAACAACTTGATGATGTGTAAGGGCCCACTCACTTTCCTACCTCTCCTGGCAGGTACATGTGTTTCCATCAACATTCAATGCGTGGTTTTCATAAAAGGCATTAACCATTTCTAAGGGGTCCCCATAGTGGTTTTTGGAAATCATGGAGGATCTGTCAAAATGAATCATGGTCATTGATTTGGAGATGGGTTGGTTAGTATCCTGATTGTCGATGGGTACTCATCCTCTAAATTTCAATTGCTTTAACATGTTATAAAGCCTTTGATTCCTTAGGTTGATTCCAATGAGAGATGATTCAACGCAAAAATTCTGCACAATTTAATTTCGAATTTATAAAATTTTTACACCAACTTTTATATATTTTTTAAGGTTTCTCTTTTAAGGCTGAAAGGTTAGGCTTGTATAAAATGTATAAATAAAATTTTGAAAAGAGACTGCGGTCCTTGATTTATTTACCATTCTAACTCTTCATTCTTCTTCATTTTGGATTCCATATGGGTAATAATATAGACCATGACCTTATGCACGACTTCCATTTGATTGGCTAGGTGTCTCATATCCTTCCTCATCTCATGCATCTTGTCACATTAACACCCTCTAGGAGGAGGATAGCTATCCATGACATGAATGTATCTAGGAATTTCCAAAATCAAAGACTCTAATTATTGCTAGATTTAAGACTACCAGCACATAGGAAAAGGAAAAAAACAAGAGGATTGGAGGGACAAATGCTTTTTAAGTGTTTGACAAGACCAATCAGCTCAATAATCACTTATAAAAAAATAAAAAATAAAAAATAAAAACTAAAATTACAAGCCTATACATAATTTCAACTAGGAAAATAGGTTCATTACCATCCATAGGTGACCCACAATTAGCCATTAACCATTAACTAGTAGAGTAGTAACATTATTAATTTTACTAAGGATAGAAGTATCTATTGTAGATAATTTCATTCTAAATTTTTTTAACATTCCATTCACCCAATGCCATCATAAGTAATTATATAGAGCGAACATTAGTAATAACAATGAAACAGAATAGTCCTAGCTCCATCATGATATCTCTACCATAGGATTCGACATATCTCCTTCATATATCTATAATAATATTTTCTCATATCACAGATAAGGCCTAAGGAGGCCACAACCATACCCAAGAAATTAGGCCCATTAGGGAATTGTTACACCACAAGAATAAGGCCCATTATGGTGTTGTGATGTTATCACAAATAAGAATTCCCAAGGAGGTGGTTTTCATACCCAAGAACCAAGGCCCATTAGGGTGTTGTTACACCCCAAGACCAAGGCCCATTTGGACATTGTTACATAACAAGAATGAGGTACAATTTTGTAAACCCATAGGATGGAATGATAATTATATCACTTCCAATTAATTATATGTCCTAGTGTGCATTTATTTGAGGCACAAAAACCCTTCCTTCCACCCTATGAAATCTATGCCATTTGGAATATTCTTAAAAAACATAAATATATATGTAAAAAATTAAAAATATTTAATTGCACGTTAATGTTACTTATGAGTAAATAAATAATCTCCAAATTGAATCATTCAAATTTTCCTTGAAATGAGGGTTGGGCATGCATTTTATGAAGCAGGATAAAATTTATTTGCTTCAGTAAAATGCACAAGCATGCTTCATTTCATGGCGAATATGATCGATTCAAATTGAAGATTGTTTATTTTACTATTTTACACACTTTTATATTGTTATATATTTACTAACCAGTCGAGTAGTAACAATGTTAATTTTCTTAGGACTAGAAGTCTTTATTGTAGACAATTGCATTTTAAAACATTTTCAACAATATGAAATCATGTTAACCCCATATAATCATAAGCCATTATATAGAGGGAAAATTAGAAATAAAAATGCAAATAAATAGTCATAGGTCTATCATGATATATTTTTCATAGGGCTGAACATATATCCTTCATATCTATGACATAAGCTTTTTTCATATCATAGATAAGATGGCCCAAAGAGGCCACTGTCATACCCAACAAATGAAGCACATTAAAAGGCGTTCTTAAACCACAAGAATGAGGCCCATTATTGAGGTACAATTTTGTAGCCTGGGATGGAATGCTCATTGTATCACTGCCAATTAATTACAAATCATGGTGTGCATTTATTTGAGCCACACAAACCCTACCGTTTACCCTAAATCAATTGAATTTAGAGTATTCTTGAGCAATAGAAATATATATGTGAAAAGGTAAAAAATATTTAATTGTATTAACATTACTTATGAATAAAGAAATACTCTCCAAGTTGAATCATTCAATTTGGCCCTAAAATGAAGCCTTGGGCATGTATTTTTTTCTAGCAGGACAAAATTTCCTTGTTTCACAAAAATGCACACCCAAACTTCATTTCCTAACCAATATGATTTATTCAAATTTTCAATGTTTTATTTTACTATTTTACACACTTTTACATTTTTATATCTTTACTAACTAGTAGAATAGTAACAAATTTGTTAATTTTCTTAGGGCTAGATGTATTTGTTGTAGATAACTACATTTTAAAACATTTTCAACATTTTCACATTGCGTTCACCCCAAATCATCTTAAGCAATTATGTAGTGAGATAGTTAGCAATAACAATGCAATGGAGAAATCATAGGTCTGTCATGTTACCTCTATCATAAGGCTCAACATATCTTCTTCATATATCTGTCATAAGCTTTACTCATGTTACAATTTGGAGTATTCCTGAACAAAATTAATATATATGTGAAAATTTTAAAATATTTAATTGTGTTATTGTTACTTACGAGTAAATAAATACTCTCCAAGCTGAATTATTCAATTTGGCCTTGAAATGAAGGTTGGGTGTGTATTTTTGTGATTCGAGCCAAAATTGCCATGCTTCACTAAAATGCATGCCCATGCTTCATTTCTTCGGAAATTTGATTGATTCAAGTTGCAAATTGTTTATTTTAATATTTTACACACTTTTACATTGTTATATATTTACTAAGTAGTGAGTAATAATAATGCTAATTATTTTGTGGCCAGATGTATCTATTGTTGATAATTTCATTTTAAAACATTTTCAACATTTTCACATTGCATCCACCACATACCATCATAATAAATTATGTAGAGAGAACATTAGCCATAACAATGCAGCGTAACAATCATAGGTCTGTCGTGATATATTTTTCATAAGGATTATCAAATCTCCATATCACTATCATAATATTTTCTCATATCACATATAAGAAGTCACAAAGAGGCCATTGTCATACACAAGAACTGAGGCCCATTATGGAATTACTGCACCACAAGACTAAGATATAATTTATTTATTTTATTTTATTTTATTTTTTTATTTTATTTTTATTTTTATTTTTTTTCAGAAGAAAAAAACGTTGTTATATATTAATATAAAACAGTACATAGTCCAATATATCTCAAGCATGTATAAAGATACAGCGAGAATAAACAACCATAGGCAACCTTGTGAAGGCTGCATCAACATAGAACGTACCCGTTCATACAAAATGCTCAGCTATGAGAGCGAGCAGACAAAGGTGATGGAGAGATAATGACAGATAGCAAACGAAAAATAAACCTATGACATGAAAGAAAGATAAAATGATAATGCACAGGATTAGTCCGATATATATGATTGAAATCATGCCATGTATAATGCCTTACAAAAGATGATATAAAATGCAAATGACTGTCCCGTGGCAGAGGGAGCGAGTCAAAAGTGCAAAATAGGCAGCATCTAATTATGCCAAGCAGATAAAAGAAACCGGCTTGCCTGACGGGGTGCATTCACGCCAGAAGAAGATATCACGCTCGCTTGAGAGATTAAACATCCACCTTACGTCAGTCACGCTCGCCTGAGAATGGAAAAATAGCATGATCAACGAGCACGAATGAAAGATATATATCAGATCTTATACACGCTCGCCTGAGGATGATATGTGTGATATATCAAAACCTGCAAAAAGATAATACTGCCGGAAAAGAAGTGGGAAAGACCAAAATGTCAAATATGAACCACATTATGGAATATCAATCTCTGTCTCCCGGTATATAAGACCATCTCGGAAAAGTTGAACCTGCATAGTGCCAAAATCAGAAAATAAACCCATCTTTGAGAGGCCATCTGCCCTAGTATTGTTGGGATAGATATAGCCCCGAATACGTATCTGCTCAATCACCTTGGTCAGGTCCTCTCCCAGCAAATCATAGAAATGGATATAAAATTCCGCGGGCCAGCCATCTGGCCCCGGACTTTTATCACATGCAAATGATTTTAGGACCAATTTAACTTCATTCCCAGTGATCACCTTATCCATATGTGCAATAGCTGTATCATCAAAAAAACGAGGGATGTGTTCAAGCATCCACGCTTGGTCTACCATATTGGTATCATCCTGCTTGGCATAAAATTTTGCAAAATATCGAATAGCCTCGTTTTGAATATCTTTGGAAGAGTATACAATGGATCCATCCGCAGATTTGATGCGCCAAATGGCATTTTTACTTCTCCGCTCAGAAGCACATTTGTGAAAGAACTTAGTATTTCGATCCCCCTCTGCTAGCCACAGTGCCCTGCTCTTCAACCTCCATGTGGACTCTTCAATCCTTAATAATTCTCTTTTCCTATTGCCCAAGCATTTCAGACTCTCAAGTGTTTGTTCATCTGGGTATGTATGAGTAAAGGATTCAATAATAACCTCCATTTCAGCCTGAATCCGCATGTACTCTGCTCTGTGTCTACACTTCTTCTCACGTTCCCAAGACTTGGTCATAGTCTTAATTTTCTGCATTTTGTGATGGAAGGAGTCCCATAACTCCGAATGCATAGGCTCGGGATCCTGTCTCCAGATGTCCTCAACCAAACAGGTATACTCCGGGTCCTCTAACCATATCCTATTGAACTTGAAAGGATATCCCGAGCGCACAGGGAAATTATTGCATGAGAGAGAGATGGGGTAGTGGTCAGAAACATCAGAAACCATAACAAAGGATTTGGGTCCCCCTAAAATGTCAAAAATCGAATTTTTAACCACCACCCTGTCCAATCTTTTCCCAATGAAATTCACACCCGCTCTTCTATTGGTCCACGTAGGCATCAGCGGGTGCGGCCTAATGTCTATCAGCCCATGAGACAGGAAAATGTCGTTCAAATGGCCAGCCAAAGGGTCCATATGGGCCTTATTTCCCCATGCTTCATCAGCATTGAAAGTAGCATTGAAATCACCCATAATGATGAGGTTATGTAGATGAAAAATACCAGTCATCACCATCCTGTCCCAAAAAGACCTTCTATTCACATATGGTGCGTATAGATTAATAAAATTGAAAGTATGATCCATACCTCTGAGACGTCCATGCAACAAAATACCACCAAAAAAGCTGTAAGCTTTAAATGATGCAAAGGAGGGGTTCCACATGACCAGTAAACCCCCAGAACGTCCGCATGAATTTGTTGCAGCAACATGCCAATTCCTCTTGATTCTTAAAAACATATTAATAGCCTTAGTCCTATCAGACATAGTCTCCTGTGCAAAGAAAATGAACGGATTCATAGAGACCAGCATCTCCCGCAGGCAATGATATTTAGGGTCATCACCCAAACCCCTAATATTTAAAGATATGACTTGATTCATGGCGAAACCACAATAGGGTTACACGCTCTAAGTGCCCTGGAATTGTTTGCTGCCCCAAGATTGATGCGAATGGGAGTGTCCTTGATCCCGGCCCCGTCATCCATGAACAGAGAAATGGATTTAATTTTCTCCTTCTTCTTCCTGCCACAAGCGTCTTTTGCCTTTTTCTTAATGGATTTTAATGCATCGGATAAGGTAGGAGAATGCTTTGTTTTGGATGGAATAGGTTTTTCAAAAACCGTCAAAGCAGCGAGGTCCATGTTGGAATTTCTGAAAAGAAAATCAAGATCACTACCTATGGAATTTCTAGAGGAATCGGAAGGGTTTGTGGTCCCATTAAAGCCGGGAGTGTCATGTGGCGAGCCTGAGTATAACCCATCATCCTCACTATCATCAAGCAAACTACGGACATGATATAACGGTCCCCCACTCCCCATATCTCCCGGTCCCTGATCATCACAATCATTTACAGTACCGCGGCAATGTAAATTAGAAGGCTGCTTCCCAACAGAGCTATAAGATTTAAATAAAGGGGGATCAATGGACGAGGAGATATTCCCCTCCGGACGAATAGGAGCCATAGAGCTACATTGACCCAAATCCTTATAACTCATAGGTCGCTTCTCAGGGTTACGTACGTTTCCCGGAGAGGACAAGGATATAGCATTTTTAGCAGAAAAGGATGGGGCAGATGGAGCAAAAGATGGGCAAGATATCGGTCCATCAAGATCATTTTGAATGGAAAAGGAGGGGTCAATGTCATGCTGTGACTCAGGCTGGAGTACCCTATAAAGATTCTTAGATACAGATGGATGACTCGCTATATTAGCAGGGACAACCAAATCAGGGAGCGATACATCATTATGTCCCTCCGCTGTGTTGTAAGCTTCTTCTTCAGAGGAAGAGTTAGTTCTAATACCTGAATTTAAGCCAGCCGTCGGCGCTTGAACATTGGGGTGACGACGTACTCTCTCTGAAGCGTTTCTAGACTGGTCCGCCCTTGCAATACGAAGTCTCATCGGGCAATGGTCTCTGAGATGGCCCGTTTTGTGGCAAATCAAGCACCTGAAGGGAATCCCCCAGAAGTCGATGCGTTGTCTATGCCTTCTATCACTCCAAATGAGATCAATATCACCCGGGAGGCCACCGAAATAGTCAACCTCCACCAGAAGCCATGCAATCCTCTTGTCCGCCGCTCCCATAATGCTCGGATCTATATATTTTGTGGTCCCAATGGAATCCCCGATCGTTCGCAAGGCCTTTATGGTCCAAAATTCCAAAGGAAAGCCAGGCAATTTAACCCAAACCACTCTGTTACGTGGTGCCTCCAATACCGGATTAAACCCAATGTACCACGGTATAATTTGCATGAAGCTCCTTCCTCTTACCCAGGTACGTCCCATGATTTTAAAAACATCAGCCTGGTTCATGAAGTGTATACTGAACCACCCATTCATCAGCTTACTAACCTTTGGCGTGTAGCCAATTAAGGTATTCCATTTCTGGTGTATCCATGAAGCAGTATCAAAATCGTCCCTATCTGGAAATACCCACCTCCCAACAACAGCCCGCCTCTGTAGGCTTGCCACCCTAGTGCACAAATCCTCGTAATCCAAATTAACCTCCTTAATGTCCATCCTATGTTTAAGGATGTTCTTTTTCCCTCTGCGAGCACCACAACCAGCTTTCCTGGAATTAAGCCTCCTATGTCGCAAGATACAATTTGCCTCAGATTCCTCAATAGAATGAAGTCCCTGTTGAATAATAGCCACATCAGTGTCGAAATCGTCGTTGTGCGAAGCGGGAGAATAAGTCTGAATGCCCTCCCACGGGTTCTTTTCTTTGGAATCCTCCATGCAGGATGCGGGACACCTAAGCACCCAAGGACACCACTTGCTGTATATTTGTGTACCAGCGCCCAGAACTCTGACAACCAATCCAGAAGACCAGTTGATCCGGATTTATGCAGGAACGCAACAGAATAAACACATAACCATAAATACAGAGATGCAGCGGAAATAACACTTCATTTCATTAATATCAAAGAACTGAAATTTGCTTACAGACAATGGAAATAAAACTAGCTAGGGTACTGGTAGCTATCTCTGAGAAGAGATGTGGTGGCTACAGACCTCTGAACTGCTTTACAATGACGCGCGAGGGCCTATTTATTATTGAGAAACAATGGAGAACCCTAAACATCCCAAAAACCTAACCCTAGGAGATGAAGCGCCAAAACTATGGGCCCCGTTTGGGTAAATTGGTGTTTCAACTTCCCAGGGACGTAACTTTGGCATACTATCTCCGTTTGACGCATATGATACATCATTAGAAAGTTCTATCCGAGGACTACAGCTGTCGGGACGAATTTTATTAGAAAATTCGCTGGCGCTTTCGTACCCAAAAAACGTCGTTTAGGGCCTCAAAACGGCTCCGGAAGTTCAGGACCCGAAAAACTGCTAAAAATAGTAAGTTATGCCAAAACGGAAAAAAATGAAAGAGACAATGGTGGGGGCCCAAGTGGAATAGGCGGGTGGCCACCAATATCCACCTGGATCATTCCTCCCCCCTTAGGAAGCAATGGTCCCCATTTCGTTAAGTTCCTCCATGAGATGAGGAAATTTTTGCTGAACTTGGTCCCTGGTGAACCACTTTCCTTGGTGCAGGAGTTGGCCAGCTTTGACAACCCGATACAGTTGGATCCTCTGTTGGCGAGTGTTCTTAATTTGCATGTCCATGATAAAATCTGTGGTGGCCTGTTCCATGCAGTCTGGGTTTAACTCTGTTGGTGTGAGTTGTTCTGCAATGTCCGAAGTGTCCAGTAGAGGTGGGAAGTAAGGACGAAGGCGATCCACATCGAAGACTGGGGGCAGACCAAGGAATGGTGGAATAATAAGCTCGAAAGCATTGTTACCCCATGTACCCTTGGTGTGATGGTGTACGGCCCGGGGACGGAAAGGTGCGAAGCTTGCGGTGGGGTCCAAGAGGCGCTCCTTCTCAAAATGTAGCCACTTTGTCGCCCACCTCGGAGTTGTCAGGTGTGGCACCCGTGTTGATCATGTGGCACCGCCGTACTTCGCATCGGCTCGTCCAATATATCATGAACCCGTTGGCAGATGTGTTGAATGCGCTCAATGAAGCTACTTGCTTTCTCAACTTCAGACTGGACATGAGCTGAATTGGCCTGAGCAGCTGCAAATGGCATGGCTACGTCAATGGGACATAGTGGCTGGAATCCCAAGCCCACCCGAAAGGGGCTATGGCCGATTGAACTGTGGAGAGCCCGATTATAACTATGTTGTACATAAGGGAGGCTCTCGTCCCATGTGCGTGGATGCTTTGAATTGTACATGCGTAGAATGTGTACAATCATTCGGTTGACGACCTCTGTCTGGCCATCTGTTTGGGGATGGAAAGCTGTGGACTTGGTGAGCTTGGTATCCAACATCGACCAGAGGCTGGACCAAAATGTGCTGAGGAACCTGCTATCTCGATCTGATATGATAGACCGTGGGATCCCAAAGTGCACCCACACTCGTTCAAAGAAGAGTTTAGCAGTGGCTTCTGCTGTGATATTCTTCTTACAGGCCGCCATGATGGCCATCTTCGAGAATCTGTCAACGACCACGAAAACACAGTCATTTCCATTCTTAGTAGAAGGCAGGCCCGACATGTAATCCATGGAGATGGATTCCCACGGTCGACTAGGGGTAGGTAGTGGAGCATATAGGCCTTGCTTCTTGATGGTCGGTTTGGCAATGGCACAAGCAGTGCAGGATCTGATGTGCTTCTCGACATCCTTTCGAAGGTTCGGCCAATAGAAATACTTCTGTAGTATTGCTACCGTTTTCTCGACCCCGAAATGCCCAGCGACTCGACTGTAGTGTGCTTCCCATATCATCTTGGCACGCTCGCTTGAAGGAACACAAAGGTGTCCCAGGTGACATAAAAGTGCATCTTGGAGGTGAAAATTTGGAACTTGCGTACCCCCCAAGAGTGCCTTGTAAGTGTGGCCGAATTCCGGGTCACTCTCATAGAGAAGCGGCCAATCAGAAGTCTCGTGCCCACAAGAGTTGAGCACGGTGGTGAGCGCCACGATCGGTGGTCGGCTGAGGCAGTCTGCAACATTATTGGTGCTACCCTTCTTGTACTTGATGTTCAAATGAAACTGTTGCAGATATGTGGACCACTTCTGATGGCGATCATTCCGCAACTTCCCTTGTGTCTGTATGAACTGCAGGGGCCGGTGGTCTGTGTGGATGATTGTTTCCTTCCCCAAAATGTAATGCTTCCATTGTCGACAGGCTTGCACAATGGAATACATTTCTTTGTCATAGGTGGGATACTTGCGAACTGTCTCAGACAATGTCTCACCGTGATATGCCACTGGATGTCCCTGTTGAGTAAGAACTGCCCCAATAGCATAGTCAGAGGCATCTGTCTCGATCTCAAATGGCTGCTGCAAGTCTGGTAAGGTGAGCACTGGGGCATAACAGAGGCGATTTTTCAATTCTTTGAACGCCTTCTGTTGAGGTTCCGACCAAAAGAATTTTGCTCTCGCTCCTCCTTTGGTGACTTGACTCAAGGGCCAAGTGATATGAGAGAATCCCAACACGAATCTACGGGAGAAATTAGCAAGACCCAGAAAGCTGCGAAGCTCTGTTATAGTAGTCGGGGCTGGCCAATCCCGAATGACTTGGATCTTGGCTGGATCCACATGCACCCCCCTTTCATCAATAATGTATCCCAGATATTGAACCTGGGTCATGCTAAACGTGCACTTCTCCAAATTGGCACACAACTTGTGTTGCCGCAGTGTTTGGAGGACTTGTCGGATGTGATGAAGGTGCTCTTCCCAAGTCTTGCTGAAGATCAGAATGTCATCCAAGTACACCACTACGAATGAGTTGGTGAATGGCCGCAAGATGTCGTCCATCATTCTCATGAAGGTTGCGGGAGCATTCGTCAACCCGAAAGGCATGACCAGCCATTCAAAAAGGCCTTCCTTAGCTTTGAAGGCAGTCTTCCACACATCAGAGGGTTCAATTGGTACCCGGTGATACCCAGACTTCAGGTCGATCTTACTGAAATATTTTGCACCTTGGAGTTGGTCCAGAAGGTCATCAATCCGTGGGATTGGGTACCTATTCCGGACAGTGATCTTGTTCAGCGCCCGATAGTCAATACAGAGTCTCCACGTCCCATCCTTCTTCTGTACCAACACGATCGGGCTCCCACAGGCGATGAACTTGGTCTGATGTGACCTTTCTGCAACAGCTCCTGAATCTGCCTCTTGATTTCATCATTTTCCAGAACAGAGCGTCGATAGATCGGTCCATTGGGTAGTGGCGCACCTGGGGTCAGATCAATCGGGTGCTTGACCTGGCAGTGCAGAGGAACCCCCGTGGGTGAGGTGAAGATGTCCCCGTACTCCTCCACGACCTTATCCATTTGTTGTCGTCGTGCAGAGGGGCCCTGTCTGGAGGTCGTGGCCACAGTCTTCTTCTTGCCCTGGGGGCGGATCATCAGGAAAACGAATTTCCTGGTTTGGGAAATGAGCTTACTACATTGTTTTGCAGTAACCAAAGAGATAGCGGCAGGAGGTGGTACCTCTGGTATCCCGTACAACTTATTTCCCAAAGTAACAATAACAGCACGAGGTCGAGACTCATACACAGCATGACGCTTCCACAAGTATGGTTGTCCTAATAATACATCAGAAACATCAATAGGAGCAACGTCACATAATACCTCATCCGTGAAGGGCTCGATGCTATAGGGAAGGCGGCACTGCTGGCTGACGCGGAGATCTCGTCCTTGGTGAAGCCACCCGATGGTGTATGGATGTGGGTGAGCTGTGGTCGGCAAGCCCAACCGCTTCACGGCGTCTGCTGAAATGAGGTTCTTTTGGCTCCCATTGTCGACAATGAACTGTACAGGGGAGCCCTTTACCCACATCCGGGAGTGGAAGAGACGTTCCTCCTCCTCTGGATCTTCCGGTTCCTCCTTCTGGACCTTTGTAGTGGCAACAGTGGCGTTGGGCTCCGCATCAATAATCTATTTCCCTTTTTCATTCCCCTTTTCAGGTTCTGATTCGGAGTCGGAGCATGCATCTGACTCAGAAGCCCTCATCTCGGCCACTAGCGACTGCTTGGCCCGACACTCACTCGTGTTGTGAGTGGAGCTCTTATGGAACTCACACCACTTTCCCGTGTCCTTCTTTGGCTTACTGTTGCTCCTTTCTTGTGGCTTTGACGGGTTCTAGCCGCCATGTCATTCCTTTGTTCCGTGGTTTGGAAGCACCTTTTCCTTGCTTTTGATTCTCAAACATCCAAAGTCTCGCTTCTTCGTTTTAATTTCCTCGCTCAATTCGCTTACCCATTTTATGCTGCATCAAGCGAGGAGATGTCGAGGAACTCCATTTCCTCCTGAATGTATCTGTGTAGACAGCTGCGATAATTTAGCACCAGATGTTTCTCTGAATCTTTGATACCCAACTTCGTGCGCAGGGTATGGAACAGATTCGTCAGCTCATGCACATCTTGATCCCTTTGTTGTCGCAGCGTCGTCCATTGTATGTACTTGTCCTCATAGCTCCCCACGGGATAGTACTGTTCCTTGACGGCGTCTCGGAAAGAATTCCAAGTTGGTACGGCCGAGAACAGAGAGGGTTCCGTCTGGTCCTTGTTCTCACAGTAGGTTTCCCACCAGTCCTTAACATGGGGGGTAGCTTTGAGGAGTGCAAAAATAATCTTCTCCCGGTCTGAAAAGTCATGAACCGAGAAATATCCTTCTAACAGATTCAACCATCTATCTACGGCATCCGCGTCTATTTGACCCTCAAATATGGGAATGTCAAAATTTACTTGTACCTTAAAAGGAGTCGCACCTCCAGAGTGGCTGCTGGATGCAGATGCGCCGCCGGTGGGCATCCGTTGAAGGATCTGAGCAAAGTTATCCATCATCGCGTTCCTTTGTTTTTCGAGGGCCTCCTCGAGCAATATTTTGATAGGATCTCCTGCTCCCTCATCTTTCTTTTCGTCCCCCATGGGCGTCTGTCGATGTTTGCAAGGCCGATCTTGCAAAGGTTCCACCAGATCAAGCCCTAGCTCCTTATACCCCGACCTCGTTGGGGACATGCAAAGAAGGATCGAGAAAAAGCAGACCGCTCTGATACCACTGATCCGGATTTATGCAGGAACGCAACAGAACAAACACATAACCATAAATACAGAGATGCAGCGGAAATAACACTTCATTTCATTAATATCAAAGAACTGAAATTTGCTTACAGACAATGGAAATAAAACTAGCTAGGGTACCGGTAGCTATCTCTGAGAAGAGATGTGGTGGCTACAGACCTCTGAACTGCTTTACAATGAGGCGCGAGGGCCTATTTATTATTGAGAAACAATGGAGAACCCTAAACATCCCAAAAACCTAACCCTAGGAGATGAAGCGCTAAAACTATGGGCCCCGTTTGGGTAAATTGGTGTTTCAACTTCCCAGGGACGTAACTTTGGCATACTATCTCCGTTTGACGCACATGATACATCATTAGAAAGCTCTATCCTGAGGTAGATCCACAAATTAATGGATTTAATTTTGTTTAGAAATCACTTTCCATGCCTTTCAAGACCTGAAAAACGCCGTTTAGGCCCCCAAACGACCGAAGTTCAGATCCGAAACCGCTAAAAACAGTAAAACAGCAACTAAAAAATGAGAGACAATGGTGGGCCCAAGTGAATAGGCAGGGGCTCAATATCCACCTGATCACAAGGTTGACAGAGTCCAGGTGAGGCGGTTTTTGGCCCCCACAGTCATCTCAATAAGGATGGGGAAGAAATAAGCCAAGAATGTGAAAGTGTTTCTTAAAAGATACAAAATATTTCCTAAGAACCATCATAAGACCACAAATCTTAAAAATCTTGAACCCTCCTCTTGAGTTGACATAAAAAAAAATCTACTCCTCCTTTGACATTATTTTGTGATGTATCTAGATATAACTTCACATTATATCCATTTCAGATCTCTAATATAAATTAGTTGGATATTAGTTTGAATTTTGATTAGTTTAATTATATAAATTTAATTATTGATAAAATTAGATAACATTAATTTATCAAAACAATTTTTATTATGTTATTTTTAAAGTTGTTGAAATTAAAAAAAAATATAAAATTATAAAATTAAATTATAATTTCATCTTTAATTATTAAATTTTTACTTTGATTTTTTTTGTAAGTTTAGCAAAGCCTTTCTATTTTCCATTAATCAAAAAAGAGAAAAGTAGGTTATAATGAATAATGCTGGAAACCAGGTCTATTGGCCACCTTAAAGAGTCATAGGCCATCCAAAATTCATAAAGTTTGACCCTAATACTGTTTGCTATATCCAATTTACTGTCCATTACATACAAGAACTTCAGAAATTAAATGCTACCTATAATATGCATGTCAAAATGATAAAAAAGAAAAGGATTTCATAAAACTCAATCATCAGATCGATCGATATGTGTCGAGTCCTTAAAATTGGAGCTAGACGTATCCACTTGATTCATACTTTTCAATTGGCACTTCCTGCGGCCTAGGAAGAAGTTATGGTGGTGTTGCAGAAGGTGGATTTCTTGGATATCCCTTCTCATTTAAGTTAAAATAGAGGCAGCTTTTGCGTCCCCTCCATTTTCCTAAACATTGACTATGGCATTTGCCAGTCTATATTTCAATGTCCAATAAGTATGGATAGACTATTGAAATAATGACAATCTACTTCTAGTATTACGTGGATCCCTCAGAAACTCCATTTCCTCCTCTTGTATTTCACCCTCCTCTTGTTGAAAATGCAGCAAGATGATGGAGCTTGGTGAAATGAAGTCGCCTTCACCAAGTGGGCCCGCAAGCTATTTTTGGAAAGTGAAAGGTCTGGTAAATGCCCATGCAGTCAAGGGGTATGATGTGGTCTTCAGCAAAGGAAAGGCTTTCCTGCGCAGGAAGACCACTGGAGAGACCCGGAAGATAGGGTTTCGAACCAAAAACCTTTATCAGTTGCAAGTAGATGGCTGCGCAGCAATGGCATGCAAAGCAGGAGAAGTGGTGAGCCGGGATGATGAGGGCGAACTGTGGCACCGGAGATTGGGCCACCTTCACCATGGAGCTTTGAAGATCCTCCAACAGATTTCTATTGGGCTTCCTAAGGGCACCCTTGCGCAGTCAGATCAGTGCAAGGGGTGTACTTTAGGAAAGTTTGTGAAAGCCACCTTTCACGAGAAGGATAGTCGCGCCACGACGATCCTTGAGAGAGTTCACACAGGTCTACGTGTGTGGTCCTTTCTTAGTAGCTTCGACAGCAAAGCACAAGTACTACGTGATCTTTGTTGATGATTTATCTCGAAAGTGCTAGATCTTCTACATGCAAACGAAGAGCGATACATTCGGTAAGTTCTGTGAGTTTAAAGCACTGGACGATGTGGAATCGGGGAAGAAGCTGAAGGCTCTCAGGAGCGACAATGGTGGTGAATTCATCTTGGCTGAATTCAAGGACTTCTGCAGCGCAGAAGGGATTCGAAGAGAGCTCATCGCACCCCATAACCCACAGCAGAACGGGGTGGCTGAGCGGAAGAACAGAACTATTGTGGGTGCTGCACGGGCGATGTTGCATGATCAGGGCCTACCCCTTCACTTCTGGGCTGAGGCATGCAACGCAGCAGTATATGTGCATAACCGTTGTCCTCACAAGATTCTTGGCATGAGTACACCAGAGGAGGCTTATTCTGGCAAGAGCCCTGACATTTCCCATTTGCGGATTTTTGGCTCTCCTGTCTACATGCATGTGACGAAGGATGCAAGGAATAAGCTCGATCCAATAGCGGAGGTTGGAATATTTGTGGGGTACACTGATACACCACACAAATATAGGGTGTATGTGTCAGATAGTCGCAACACTGTTGTGCGACAGGATATTAAATTTTAGGAGGAGAAAGCCATGCAGTGTTCGCTTGAGAGGGAGCCACACTTGCATGCAGAGGAGGAGCTGTTAGCTCCCAAGGATGATTCTCCGGATGTGGATCAGCCAGTATTTCATGATATATCCAAACACATCGACATCAGGTACCATCATATCAGAGACTGTGTTCAGCGGAGGATCATGATGCTTTCATATATTCCCACGGAGGATCAGGATGCAGACATCTTGACGAAGGCGCTCACCAGAAGAAAATTCGAGCTTCACAGAGGCAGGGTATGGGTTGCAGATAATCCATATCTTGCTGAGAGGGAGTGTTAAAAATGCAGCGAGATGATGGATCTTGGTGAAATGAAGTTGCCTTCACCAAGTGGGCCCGCAGGGTATTTTTGGCTCAAAGTCTATTTTTAGACTATGTCTATTTTTAGACATATGGATCATGGACCGGGAGCTGCAAATATTCTATTCTTGGATGATTGGTCGAGTTGGTAAAAATAGATGGACCTCTATTTTTAGCATTTAGGTCGAAGTCTATTTTTAGACTGGCGGGCTAAAAATAGAACAGTTAAATATTATTTACCCTTAATAATATTTGGACTCTAAACCTCAGTTTACTCTCTTGGATCACTTCAGTTTGACCCCCGGATGTGGGGCATGCATCTGCTAGAAGGATTTACGCTTTTCCTATGGGTTAGTTGAGCCAATGCATGGTTGACTTCAGTTAGAGCTCAAGTGGCGGAGTTCGGTGGAGTTGATGCAACAGTGAATGGAGATGGTGTTCTGGTTAACTAACTTTGAACTAGTTGTATTTAGTTTAACTGGATAATACACTAGAGATGAGTTGTGTAAATTAAATATTATTTAATTCACTAATTATTAACTCATTATTCAACTAAAGAACACATCAATTTAACTCAGTGCATGGACAGTTCAGTGGCGACAAGTGAAAAAGGTAGATGAAAGGTTGAGATAGCTATCAATTGTGACATTAGTTGTGCATGAGATTTGCACCACACTTGGAGGAAATTACCAATGAGAATTGCGTAGTTGGAGCTAGTGAGATTCAAACTTGGATCTCTCATTAGACCAGCGTTGATTGCGCAATAGAGGCAAGCAATTAGTGGATGAGTTTTGAACCTTTGACTTGTTCAAAACCAATCTAGTTTGTGTGTAGCTTTTTGAGATAGTACTGAGTACTTGTGACAAAGTTCATCACCCTATGACAAATAAATGTATTGAATTGTGCAACCCTGTTGACACCTGGTTTCACCTCCATCTCAAGAAAGAACAAAGGGGAGAAAGGCAACAAGCCTCCGAAACCCTCCACCAATACAACCCCCACCAACACTGCCTCAACCCAGCGAAACAACTTTGAAGTTCTGAGCAATCTTGACTCATTGGAGCACCCTATAGTCTCCCAGGCCCCCACTGATCAAGATCCGTCATTATTAAGTCAATATTTGATTACAACCAACGCCCCAAGCACAACCTCGGATTCAATCCACGCCCAGGCACCGCAACACAAACCATAATCCTCTCCCATTCAGATTAATACCAGCCACACCTCACTGCAAACTCCTCAATGCACAGAAATGCAAACAAAGCAGCGATCCTCAACCACTTCAAACAATCCTCTGGAGGAGATCCTAGGCGATCCAGATCTCCAAAAGGTCAATGAGCAATGGTTCAAACTGGGAGTCGATGTCATTCCCCAAGAACACTTGGAGAAGATAGAAATGGCATACCTGCAGCTGGAATACATCAACCAAAATGCAGCCAAAAGGCAATGGGGAAATAGCAACCAAACGGGCATTCAAGCCAACCTGGATTTGGATCAATACAAGCTACAAGGACTAGGAAGAAAAAGAGGGCGCAAATCCACAAGACACCAAATACAAGAACCAGGCAGACGCCTAATCAATGAAGGAAAAATCAGGGCCTTGGTCCTATCTGCTCCAAAGGTAGCTCAATGAAAATCACAACCTGGAACATCAGGGGGCTCAACGACACCACCAAAAGAAGGATCTTGAAAAATCGCTTATTCTCGCTACGCTCGGACATCATACTTCTTCAAGAATCAAAATGCTCTCCCAAAGGCACAGAGACACTCAAAAAACTTGTTTCCAACAGTCATCACTGCATAAGCATAGATGCTATCAGGCAAGCAGGAGGGTTACTCACGTTCTGGAACAAAATAAAATTCTTCTTGAAAAATGCTCTGTCCACCAAGCACTCGTTATCGAACATTTTCAACATGCCAGACTCAGGGCAATCGATCTGCATCACCAACGTGTATGGACCCCAACGAATCTAGGAAAAGCTGAAGATGCTACTAGACCTGGACGAAGTCAGGCAACACCATGGGGCAAACCACTGGATTTTAGGCGGAGACTACAACATGATCACCAATCTAGTAGGAAAAAAGGGAGGCTTAGGAAGATTGGATAAGGACTCGGAAGCATTCAACACCTTTATTGTTGAATCCAAACTCATTGACATCTCCACAGTCAATGGTCTGCATACATGGAATAATAAGCAAGGACGAAACAATCAGATAGCATCAAGTCTCGATAGGTTCCTCATGTCGGAATCCATTCTGCTGCAAAATATCGACATGGAGGCCAACATTCTGCCTATCAGAGGATCTGATCACTGGCCAGTGCAGATTCACTTCACCAATTTGGATAAGCCCCACAACAGACAATTCAGATTTGAAGCCTTCTGGACAAAGCACCCATCATTCATGCAAAACATACAACGCTGGTGGACTCAAGCCACCATAAGGAGCGACAATATCATGTACATATTCGAACAGAAGCTCAAAACAATAAAAATCAACCTCAAACGCTGGAAAAAAAACACCTTTGGCGACATATTTCAAGCCAAAAAATAACTCGAGGAAAAAATGGCGAACCTCCAGCGATCTTTGATCAAAGAAGGGCCCAATGATGAAAGAATAGCTCAAGAATCAAATTTGCAAAGGCAAAGGGAAGAACGGTTAAAACAAGAAGCGCTGCTATGGAGGCAGAAGTCGAGGGTGCAATGGTTAAAACAAGGAGAACGCAACACTAGTTTCTTCCATAAGTCAACCATCCAGCATAGAGCACATAATCGCATCCTCTCCCTCAAAAACGTTGATGGCGATCAAGTTTATAAAAGGGAGCATATAGGATTTGAACTCAACTCTTTTTTCACTTCTCTTCTCAGCGATCCCATTCAAGATAGAACCCGAGCCATCAATGAAATTATCGCCGCCATTCCCAACTTAGTTACAGAGGAGCAAAACTCCCTCCTTCTAAGAGAATTCATTGAGCAGGAGATTGAAGAAACAATCTTCAACATGGCCTCGAACAAGGCTCCCAGACCAGACAGCTTTACAATCGAATTCTTTAAAGCTTGCTGGCCCATTATTAAGGCCGACCTTCTCAACCTAGTAAGGAACTTTCACAGAACCAAGAAAGTTTTGCCTGCCATCAATGCCACATTCCTCACCTTAATTCCCAAATCAGACCAGGCTGACTCCCTCGACAAGTTTCGTCCCATAGCCCTTTGTAATGTCCTTTACAAAATCCTTTCCAAACTGATGGCTAGCAGACTTAAATCTGTCCTCCCCTCAATCATTTCTCAAGAACAAACTGGCTACGTTGAAGGTAGGCAGATCACTGACAGCATAATCCTCACTCAGGAAGTGTTGCATTCTCTCTTGAAAAACAAAAAGGACTCTAGGTATGCTTATCCAGCTTGACCTTTCAAAGGCCTTTGATAAAATCAACTGGCACTATATGAGAGCAATCCTCCAGGCTTATGGATTTAGTCAGCAATGGAAAAATTGGATAATGGAACTGGTCTCAGGTGCTTTCTTTTCAATGCTACTGAATGGAGGACCCCTTCAACCCTTCATTCCATCCAAAGGTATAAGGCAAGGAGATCCCCTGTCTTCATTTCTCTTTGTCATTATGGCAGAAGGGCTAGGAAGATCCTTAGCCAAGGCAAAACAACATAATCAACTCAAAGGCATCAAACCGGTACACCAAGGACACACAGTAACGCATCAACGATTCATAGATGATACAATGCTCATGGGCGCCCCCATAATGCAAGAAATTCGAACCATCATATTTTGTGGAAAACATGAGGTCACCTCTAACGATAGAAGAAGTTTTGGATTTTAAAGATCAAATAGAGGATGATGTCATTAGTAATTTCATTAATAAATCACAAACTGCATCTCACTTGCAATGTCACATGATTGAGGCAACATTCGACAATAAAGAAGAAGAAGATCCTTTTAAAGACATCCATGATCAAGCAATACCTACTACCTCTGTGAATAATACTAAGGTTGTAGAAATTGAACCAGGAAAAACCTTGAACATTAACAAGAATCTCACTGCTGAACAAGAAGAGAAATTGGTCCAATTATTACGAAAATACAAAGCATCCTTTGGATGGGATTACCCCGATATGAAAGGAATTGACCCACAATTATGTACTCACCACATTTACATTGAAAAAGACGCAAGACCCATTCGTCAACCTCAAAAGAGACTAAATCCTCACCTTAAGGATGCTATGAAAGATGAATTACAAAAATGATTGGATGTCAATTTTATCTATCCAATATCTGATAGCAAGTGGGTCTTCCCATTAGTGGTGGTACCTAAAAAGAATGGAAAGTGGAGGATATGTGTAGATTACCGTGAACTCAATAAAGCAACACAAAAAGACCACTTTCCTCTTCCTTTCATTGACCAGGGATTAGACACATTGGCAGGAAAGAAGTTCTTTTCATTTTCGGATGGCTTCAATGGATACAACCAAATTCAAATTGCCCCTAAAGACCAGGACAAGACTACTTTCACCTGCCCATGGGGTACATTTGCCTACCGAGTCTTACCTTTTGGCCTATGCAACGCTCCTGCTACATTTCAAAGGGCAATTCTCAGCATGTTTGCAGACTTAATAAATGAAGGTCTCGAAGTATATATGGATGATTTCACTCCTTATGGGGATGATTTTGAACCTGCGTTGCAAAATATAGAAAAAGTATTGCAAATATGTATAGACACTAGGCTTTGTTTAAGCAATGAAAAATGTCTTATGATGATGACTGAAGGAGTTATCTTAGGCCATTATATTTCAGCAGAAGGAATTCAAGTAGATCCAGCTAAAATTTAAATACTCTTGTTAATTCCTACACCTACTACACAGACAGAGGTACGTAGCTTTCTTGGATTTTCTAGTTATTATAGAAAATTTATAGAGCATTATTCTCGAATTGCTGCACACCTTTATGTGCGCTGACTGGGAACACTGATTTTGTTTGGACAGACAAATGTGACAATGCTTTTAATGATTTGAAGAAGCTCGTTGCAACATCCCCTGTGCTGAGGGGCCCAAATTGGAATTTACCATTCCAAATTTCATCTTACGCCTCAGACACAACAATTGGAGCAGTACTTGGGCAGGAGGAAGACAAAAAGCCATATGCAATTTACTACATTAGCAAAAAATCTGACCCCTGCCGAATTAAACTATACTGTGACTGAGAAAGAATTTTTGGTTGTAGTTCACGCTATAAATAAATTTAGGCATTACATAACTGGGTATCCTGTAGTGCTTTACACAGATCACTCTGCCATTAAGTTTTTAGCAAATAAACCTGTTACGAATGGGAGAGTAACTACATGGCTAATTTTACTGCAGGAATTTGACATCACGATCAAGGATCGACCGGGCAAAGAGAACCCTGTAGCTGACTTTCTGTCCAGGATGCCAAAGCCAATAGATGTAGAACCAGTTGAAGATCACTTCCTGGATGAGCATCTCTTCGCTGTTACCACCAGAACACCATGGTATGCCGATATAGCGAACTATTTGGCAATAGGTTAATTACCCAAACATCTATCCCTTAATGAACGAAAGCAAATAATACATCGTAGCACCCGTTTTTCATGGATAGGAGGTTACTTATTTCATACAGGTGTAGATATGCAAATAAGAAGATGTGTTAGGGACGATGAGGTATATGATATTTTGAAAGCGTACCATGACGGACAGTGTGGCGGACACTTTGCAGATCGTAGAAAAGCACATAAAGTCCTACGGACTGGCTATTATTGGTCTAATATCTTTAGAGACGCAAAAAAATTTGTGCAGGCCTGTGATAGCTGTCAAAGGGCTGGTCAACGTGGGCAGTCTGATGAAATGACCTTGAACCCTCAACTAGTGATTGAACCCTTCGAACGTTGGGCCCTTGACTTCGTTGGTCCTATTAGCCCTCCATCGAACCAGAAAACATATATCCTAGTTGCCACTGAATACGTTACTAAATGGGTTGAAGCAGAGCCTCTTTCAAAAGCTATAGAGGATTCCGTGATACATTTTCTTTTCCAAATTTTCGTGCGGTATGGCCTCCCACGAGACATAATCACAGATGGGGGACCACAGTTTATAGGTAACAAATTGGCTGAAACATTACAGAATTACCATATTCAGCATAAAATTACAACTCCCTACCACCCACAGGCCAACGACCAAGTCAAAAGCACGAATAAGGTAATCAAATCTATACTGACAAAAACGGTTGCTTCACATAGGCGAGATTGGGCCTACAGACTACCAGAGGCATTGTGGGCGTACCGAATGACATGGAGACCTACCACATGACATTCGCCATACCAGTTGGTATTTGGAAAAGAACCCATCTTTCCTATCGAATTTGAAATTCAGACATTACGAACAGCTCAAACGATAGGTCTGAATTTAGATGAAGCACAAGCAAAAAGACTGCAGCCACTGAATGAATTGGATGAAATCAAACTCTCTCCTCTTCAGCACACCGCATTAATCCAGAAATAGAGAGAAAAATGGCATGACGCCCACATTAAACAAAGGATCTTCCACGAAGGAGATTGGGCACTTCTATATGATTCTCGGTTTCAGGATTTCCCTGGAAAACTCCAGACTAGGTGGCTTGGACCCTACGAAATTTAGAAAGTGCATGATAACGACACTCTCACACTAGTCACCATTGACGGATATGGGCATTCCTTTAAGGTTAATGGCCATCGAGTTCAATTATATCGTAAGCTGCTTACCCGTGAATCCTTTTGCCAGTAGTGAAGGGAAGACTCCACCATTGAAATTCTTGCTGAAGGGGAGAATCCCTCTCCCGCGCCAGTTTGATAAATTGGTTTTTTTAATTTTTGTACATAATGCATTCTTTTTTTTTCTGTTTTTGGTTTCTGTTTTTGAAATTCGTTTCCTTGTTAATACTTCTTTATTTCGTTTGAATTTAGTTTCTTTAAAAACGAAAAATAATAAAAATTCTGTGTTTTTTTTGCGTTGTTGTTCCTTTCTAACGGAACAACACTTCTGCTGTTCCTTTTGAAATGAACAGCAGTTTCGCAGAGTGTTTTTGTTGTTCCTTTTAAAAGGAACAGCACCTTCGTAGGATTTTTTTGTCGTTCCTTTCGAATGGAACAACATTTTCGTGCAGTGTTTTTGTTGTTCCTTTCAAACGGAACAGCATGTCCGCAGAGCATTTCCTTGCTATTCCTTTTGAAAGGAATAGCAGTTTCGCAGATTATCTTTGCTGTTCCTTTTGAAAGGAACAGCAGTTTCGCAGATTATCTTTGTTGTTCCTTTTGAAAGGAATAGCAGTTTCGCAGAGTGTTTTTGTTGTTCCTTTTAAAAGGAACAACACCTTCGTAGGATTTTTTGCCGTTCCTTTCGAATGGAACAACAGTTTCGTGCAGTGTTTTTGTTGTTCCTTTCAAACGGAACAGCATGTCCGCAGAGAATTTCCTTGCTATTCCTTTTGAAAGGAACAACAGTTTCGTAGATTATCTTTGCTGTTCCTTTTGAAAGGAACAGCAGTTTCGCAGATTATCTTTGCTGTTCCTTTTGAAAGGAACAGCAATTTCGTAGATTATATTTGCTGTTCCTTTTAAAGGAACAGCAGTTTCACAGATTATCTTTGCTATTCCTTTTAAAGGAACAACACTTTTTGAACGATTGTTTTAAGTTTGTATTTAAAGCACGATTTTTTTGAACGATTGTTTTAAGTTTTCAATACAAAAATACAAAGAAAAAATAAAGCACTTCCTCAAGTATGTATGAAGGACAATGGTTCCATGGGTTACAAAACAACTCTGTCAAGGTTATGGACACTTGTGGGCAGCAGAGCTCTGTTAATGGTATTGAAGTCATAGTTATACAAATCAATAGTTATTTAACCCTCTTTCCTATAATTTTTATTGAATATCAAACGAAATGCATAAAATTCCTTAAGTTCTATCCCCGAACCATCACACATGAAAAATATTATAAATTGGACATATTACTTTAATGTGGTAAATAGCGCAATTACATTAATCTTTTGCTGTCCCTTCACTTCATACTTGAATTATTACAACGCGATTCCCTCATTATTACCGATTTTTCTTACGCATCGATTTCAGTAATTACTTAATTTGATTGAGTTTATCATGATTGCGCCTGTTTTTTCACTGCCGTCCTATTGCTGTTCCACACATCCCACCTTAATCGACGGTCGAGGTTGACCTTTCATTCGTTTGGGGGGCGGAAATATCTGCATGAACATCAGAGAATTAGTAAAACTCTCAGACGAGAGTTTTTCCAACTCTCGTCCGAGAGTTTCTCCAACTCCCGTCCGAGAGTTTGCCCGAGAGTTTTGTGACCACAACTCTCGGACGAGAAAATGAAAAACTCTCGTCCGAGAGAATTTTAACTCAGGTTAAACCCGACCAAACTCTCGTCCGAAATATTTAAAATCTCTCGGACGAGAACTTTTAAAACTCTCGGCCGAGAAATTTAGTTGACTTTTTTCTCGGCCGAGAAATTAAAAATTTCTCCCGAATTCTAACCATCCGCCAAAAACTGTTTCCCAACTTCGCGATTTGACCCAATAAAATAATAAAACTATTTTTTCAACTTGTATTTTAAACTTATATCCCTAAGGTTTTACTTAAATTTCGAGCGAGAGTACTCGTTGGATGAAAAAATTAATTCCTAATCCAAGGAGTACCCATGTTGCATACTTTTGATGGACCCTTCTACATGAAAAATGACAAATACATGAAAAACATGATTGCAATCATGTTTTTCATGTATTTCTCATTTTTTGTGTAGCAAGGTCCATCAAAACTATGCAACATGGGTATTCCTTGGATGAGGAATCAAATTCTACATCCAACGAGTGTTCCCGCTCGAAATTTCATTAAACTCTTAGGGAGATAAGTTGAAAATATGACGGGAAAAAGTAGTTTTTTCTTTTTTCCCTCTACAATTTGATGATGTAATATAATTATTTTATTATTTTCACTATTAATTTACAATTTTCTTAGGAGGCCCATTTTAGACCTCAAAATCCCCCTAATGTCTTCTTGTCTCAAAGGGCGGGTGGCTGGTGCTCTGGAATAGTCTTTTCATCTGGCGCAGTTTCTTGGTTTTAGTAATTATTTTGTGCATTACAGGTATTTCACTACTTCTCTCTCAGGGGCTTTCCTTTGCTAGCAGGTCGACGTGGTCCTTTCCTCCATGCCCTGCCAACGTGGTCACTCTCGTCGAAGGGGAGGACAACAAGTTTAGGAGAGGCATCCTGAGCCCAACCATAGCATGTCTTCTGTCAATTTGGTTAGTCAGGACTTTGAGGACGTCAAAACACTCTCTACAACCCGTTCACCTGGTCGTGTTGTAGCTCCTACCACCATGTAATCTATTTTTTAACAACTCTGATGTACCTAAATTAATATGGATATTCTTAGTGACCACAAGTATGAAGATCGAAACAAAATTATGGCTTACTTCAATCACATTCAATATAGCTAGAATGAAATTCTGGAGTAGTTAGATAGTCTCTGTCACAACCAACGCCGCACCAATGACCACCTTCGTAGCCTAGAAGCGAGGGTGGAACATGTTATCACTAAGATGGAACTAGTTGGGTTGTGTCAACCATCAACCTGCATAACTATTTCAAACCACTTTTGACTCGAAGTTAGCCCTTCCAATCTAAGAGGGCTCTCTTAAGGAAAAAAATGGAATATTCAAGATGAAATTTAAATTGCAGATGGCTAATTTTTTTTATGATTTATGTGGTTTTTTTCGAGTGGAAGAGTGTATTATAGCCACCATTGGGGATGGAGTTAGCTAATAAAATTCAATTTACAAACATCTGTATTCATGGAAGTTGAGGCAAATTGTCTTAAACATAAAATTTTACAATAAACACACCATATGAAGTAAATTGAAGCATTTAATCATGAATTACAAGTAATCATATTGTCATGAAAATGATAACAATACACAAAATGAAGAGATAAAAAAAAAATAAGCCAAGGAGAATCTCAGGTTGTAAAACAATCTGCTGTAAAATGTATATTAGCTTATAAATACAATTTTCATAAGTAGCTCTCTCATAATATTCATCAACCCCTTCAAAATGAAAAAGTCCCATATTTATAGAGTGAGGCCTCTTTACAATAGTTTTCCTTCTAGGCTAGACTCAATATCTTAGCCAAGAGACCTAGTTCTAGTAGAATTACATCACATGGATACTTTCTAGGGATAATTTCTATTTGGAAAAGTTTGTATACAAAAAGGATTCTATCACCATTTAATAACTTCAACAAAACTATAGCAGATTATGCTAATGATCCTTATTTAAAATAACTGACTATTGAGGTGTTGGATATTTGATGAACTAGAATTAGGAACTCGTAGGCTTGAGATAGAATGATGAGCTGTAATGATGAGCTGGCACAATGAGTTGGCTTGATGAGCTGTCAGATACATCAAAGTTTACCTGCTGAGTTTCCCCCTTGAAAAATAAGATGATGATGTGTGTAATTTTGACTTGTGGTTTATTCATTTCTTCACTATTTGATTGCCCAAAAATCATCAAAACTCCATTACACTGGAAAAATAAAGTACAGGAAGTTTGGTAGAAAACTTCAATAGAAAATGCCAAAATCACCCTTTTGTAAATTATTTGATTTTCTTAATTGTTCCAGGGTCTTCTCTGAGCTTTATAAGTTAAATACATGCCTTGAACCCTACTAGTGATAAAGTTTAGAATAGTGTTTTCCTCCATGGAAAGCTACAACAATTTCATAGCAAATTTATGCCTTCAACATGGAGAGTTGCTACGAAAGTTCCTAGTTTATGAGATTTTACATTTTCAATATTTTTTTGCCTCCAAAACACTTCTAAAGCCTATATAAGCCTGTATGTTACCCAACCCAATGATTAGCCATAGTATAAGCAAAAATTTATGGTATTACCATACTCATGGAGTGTCATCAGTTTGAACAATCATCTTGAGACCTTTCTTCAAAAGCTCATCTTGTATCATTTCAATTTGTGCTTCTAAATCTTTGACTTGACCCTGTAACCCTCTCCTATCTTCTTGCAACCATATGTTTATATTTCATAGGTGCTTCATCATTTTGTGTAGAGGAAATGTCCTCTTCAACATCTTTATAAATTCATCTCCAACCTTTTCATAGAAATCAAGTTTCTTAGTCACTTATTTTCTAAAATCTTCCATTTCCAACTTTGATTCTATTACCTCTGTCCTAGCTTCCCTCAATTGTTCTTGCAGAATCTCCATCTCAGTTTTCTCTTGTACATTTTCCTTTCCTTTCCTTTTCTTCATTGATTCTTCTTTTGCTGCAGGCAACTCTGGCATTTTTTCTTCTGATGACAACTTCTCCTGAATGATTGCTCATGCATATTTCCCTTTAATTGGTGTGATCTTGTGATAGGATTCCTAGGCTTTAAAATGAAACTTGAATATTCTTGAGAAAAATCCAATTTCTTGACTCTTTTGTTTTTATTTTGAGTTTCTACCTCTTTCATCTCAACATGTTGCATAATGGGCCTTTCTTCAATTTCAATAGCCTCCAGGATATCTAATAGCTTACCCCTTCCTTCAGTTTGTCTTCTAGTCACCCTCTTGTTTGTTCTTGTATAATTTTTTACTTGACTGCATGTAGAATTTTTCTCTGTTACCATGGGCTTCTTCACATGCTCAACTTCAAGTTCCATAGGCTCTGCAATAGGCTTTATCTCTGCTTCATGGTCAGTTACAAGCTCTGCTTCAAATTACTTTTCCTCCCCTCGAGTTATACATTTGGATTTTGGTGTTCTCCTAGGGGTGACAACATCAACTTCATAGCCAATAAAAAAACAAAAATGTGGGCCAATCTCTATTTAGTTTATTTAACTCTTCAACCACCAGCAAATTGATAAGATCATGATGAAAAATTGAAGTGTCACTAGCATCAGGCTTGGCCTGAACCTTGTCAGCCATTTTTCCCAAGCTTCTAAAAAAATAAAAATGCATATCTAAATGTTGTTTACCTATAAAGTGAAACAATAATTTGAAATTATATTGATATACCATGTGGAATCTACCCTCAAAAGTGAAGTATTTCTTCATCGCCATCAGAAATTTATAAAAATACTCTTCAAGGCAAGTTTTGGGAATGTCTGTAGCCATATCAATGCCTCTATGTTCTTCCTTTAGGAACTCATCACAATTATGAAACTTGAATTTCTTCAGCTTGAACCGTGATTCTCCTGATCTAGGGATCTCAATGGCTTGAGAAATGGTGTCAGGTAACACTATAAATTTTAGTATACCCACTTTAGATCATGTCCCTGTAAAGTTAATGGAAAATATTTTCAAATTTTCCCATGATACCCCTACAATTATTGATAGAACCGGAGACACCCTACACTGGAAAATGCTTGGGTGAACGTGGGGTCTTCTTCCAGCAATTTCATGTCCATGGGCTCATACCTTACCATAGACCCTCCTTTATACTGCTTCCTTCGAGCTGCCATGGCTCCAAAACACAGTGAGCAAATTCTTGACACCTGCAAAAGATCCTAAGGACATCTAACCAACCTTTGACACTAACTGATCTAACCTAAAGACAACTAACAAACCCACAAGGAAATAGTATCGATGCTTAGACAACAAAAGCAACTCGTAAGGAGGAGATGGGAACAGATTTGTGACAACAAATCTATAAAAAGGTGGAAAGAGAACGAAATGAATGAGAAACTATATGGTGCACAAGTTTTGTGAATGATGGATAAAGACAAAAAGGAGTAATCATGATCCAATAACCTCTGACCATACCACTTTTCAAACTTTTGTACCATTTTCCTAATGTTAACATAAAAACAGACTTCTGTAGTGAAATAAATGTTCGGGAAGGCAATTTTTATATAGAAGTGTCAGGAACTTCTGTGGCAAACCCTAACCTGTTTGAACTGAAGGTGCTACGAAAGTTGGATAAATTGTCAACTTAACAATCATGACTAGATAAGCTCGAAGGACATGAGTTTTTTTATTTTCTCTTTATGATGACACACACTAGAACTCATAATGACCTTGCAAAATGACTAAAATACCTTTATACATGAGATTATTTAAAAAATAAAAATGTATAGACCCTATTAAACCCTAACTAACCTATCCATATTGACTTAAAAGTGAACCTAATGGTTATCTTGGATAACAGAACATATCGACTACCATATGCATGATCGAGTTGGTTTCTTTGCAACTCCCCCTGTACTTACCCCTCCTTGATATGTTGTTGTTAGTTATGGTTTCCTTTTTGTCTACTTTAGCTATGCTAATGCTAGAAATCCTCCCAAAAATAATGTTTCTAACTTGTCTATTATGGTATCCTCTAGTCCCCAATCTCAAAAATTCTGGTCGGAATGAGAGAGCGGGGGTTGTTGAGACAAATTATGTAAACCGTGTTTTCTTAAAAATATAATGAAAGCAATTTTGAATGAAAAAAAAATGATATATAAATATAAAAAATCCTAATCTAAAAATATTAATGTTATTCTTTTTTTTAAACTTTGCAAAAAAAATTATAAATTTCATTATAAAAATTTATAGGAAGGAAAAACAAAAAACACATGTTTGGAAAACCCTTAAAAAACAAACATCTTAGGACGAAAAACAAAACGAAGAATAAGACAACTTGAAAAACAGTTAAATAATCAACTATTAAAAAAAAATGGGCATACCTAGGACATAAGAAAATTTAAAGTGTCAAAAATATGCCTTAAAAAAAATGTTGATGTTTTTCAAAATCTGCATGAAAATCACCAACATTTAAAAAAAAATATCCACACTTAATACATTAGAAAAATTAAAGTGTCAAAAAAAATCCCTCTAAATGGGTTGATGTTGCATCAACACTTTTCAAAATCAGCATGAAAATCACTAACTTTAAAAAAAAAATTGATTATACTTAATACATAAGAAAATTTAAAGTGTCCAAAATATGCTCCAAAAAAAAGGTCTATTTTGAATCAACACTTTTCAAAATCGGAAAATTTTTTTACTACCTCAAAAAAGCAGGTACTTGGTACAGTTCTTGTTTGATCGGTAACTTTGTTAATGGCCATCACCTAAAAATGTTGTTGAAGTTTGGTATTTCATGGGACTAAAAGGTTATTACAGGATAAAAATTTCTCCAATATCGGTTGCCCAATTACTGTTCTACAAAATAAAGGGAAGAGGATTGAATGGACAATTAATTTTGCCACAAGCTTCAATCAATATAAGCAGTTGTTGACCAATGCACTAGTATTAAGAATAACAGATCTTGAAAATGATTTCATCATATACATGGATTCCTGCAAGGAGGGACTTGATGGAGTATTGATGCAGGAAGGTCAAGTAGTATAATATGAATCCCGAAAGTTAAATGAGCATGAGAAGAATTATGTAACTCGTGATCTAGAATTGGTCACCATCATATATGCCCTAAAAATGTGGAGACACTACCTTCTTGGCAGAAAATTCACTCTTATGGTTGATCATGGAGGACTAAAGTATTTATCTGAACTACCCAAGTTAAATTCCAAGCAAGCTAGATGTTTGGCTACGCTAAGTGAGTTTGATTTTGAAATCATATATATAGAAGGCAAGGAGAACAGAGTAGTTGATGCACTTAGCAGGAGGATGTAATTAAACCATTTAGCAAGCATAAGTTCATATGGAATTGATCTTGAAGAAAAGATTGAAAATTCTAGGCAAAAAGAATAAAAGTATCAGCAATTAAAAGAGAAGCTATAATAAATCTCTAAAGGAAATTAAGATAAGGACTATTGTCTTACAGAAAAAGGTATGGTTAAATTCAAAAGAATAATTTATGTACCAAATAACAACGACTTGAAGAAACTCATATTAAAAGAGTTCCATGCCAAGTCGTATTTTGTCCACCTGGGTTACCAAAAGACATTGATAACCATCAAGAAATTTTATTTCCAACTTAATTTAAAAAGGGAGGTGGCATATTTTATCTTCAAATGCATAAAGTGCCAACAAGTGAAGGTTGTGTGTAAGCACCCAATAGGCTTATGTAGCCTTTTCCCATTCCAGAATGGAAGTTGGAAGTGATTTCCACGGATTTTATTATAGGGTTGCAAAGGACTCCAAAACAACATGATGCATTCATGGTAGTGGTCAATAAGTTGAACAAGGTGGCTCACTTCATGGTTGTTAAATCTGCAAATTCAACTAGTGAGGTGGCACAAGTTTTCGTAAAGGAAATCGTACAACTGCATGGAGTTCCAAAGAAAATGATCTTGGATAAAGATGACAAATTCACTTCAAAATTTTGGAGAGAATTATTTGCAGGCTTGGGAACAAAGCTAGCATTTAACACAACATATCATCCTCCTACCAATGGGAAAACAAAGAGAAAAAACTGAATTATTGAATACATGTTAATAATGTATGTAATGCACCAATCTAAGAAGTTGGAATAGTACCTTCCACTCATGTAATTTGCATACAAAAATGTGTACTATCAATATTTTTTGAGTATGAGCCCATATGAGGCACTCTATGGGAGGATTTGTAACACTCCAATCATCTTAAACTATCTTGTGAATATGATCCTTATTAGGTTTGATATGTTGAAAGATACAAGTAAGGAAATTCAAGCTATTAAGAAAAAATTAAAGGTGGTGTAGGACATAGAGAAGATCAATGCAGACAAACATAGAGTTCAAAAATAATTTCAAGTTGGGGAACATGTTTTCCTGCGAACTAGACCCAAGAAGAGCTCCTTGAAATTTGGGTCATGTGCCAAATTGGCACCATAGTCTTATGGGCCTTTTGAAGTGCTTGATATGTCAGGGCCAGTGGAATATAGGTTGGATATACCTTCATCAATTAGAGTTCATGATATTTTACATGTTTCTTGCTTAAATATATGCACATGATGTTAATCACGTAATTGATTGGTTTGTGTTACATGTGGAACTAGAGGGAGAGTTCCAAACAAAACCTCTATGCTTCCTGGATTTAACTATCCCTCCCACATTTAAGCACTTTTATAAGCTCTCCAAGGTAAACATGAGTTGAATTTCAATATGCTATGACCTTACATTCAAGTTCTAGTTATGGAAGTGGGGCCTATAAACTGCAAGTAAATTGACAACCCTCACAGACTACAAATCACTCAGTATCCTACCAACCAACCTTGATGACCGATCGTTGCACTGGAACTCTTTTTTACTAGTTTTACTCCCCAACCACACCCATAAGCCTGCATGCATGCATTTATGGCCTAAAATTTCTTATTTTATGCATGTGGTCACAAGATATATACCACTTTTTCAAGATTTCCTTCAGACCATTGCACATAAATACTTGTAACCTCCCAAAATCATGACAATGATGATATCAATTCTAAACAATCAAAACTTGACCAACACATTCCTAATACATGAAATACATTTTTTTCAATAGATAGTAAACATAGAAGCTATAGGGAATTAATGCATATCTGATCATAAACTTATGAACTTCATCTGAGAAACAACAAGAAGGCTATATGCCTTCTCTAGCTAGTTGCAATAACACTTGTTAGCCCATGCATTCGTCAACCATCCAGTAACTTATCAAATCATTAACAAGATCCATAGCTATAGCACATCATAAAACCACGCATATAACCAGCGTATAACTAGAATAGAAACTATGACAAATCACCAATAATATCACCATAATAATTAGTACAAGTTCTCATATATCACAATAGGAAAATAGCTCATATTAACATATGAAAATTCCAACCAAGTCATGGACTTCCACGTACCACTGGACCATATATTTGGCTGAACAAAATCTCTCTTTCATCCAATCACCCTCGCACCATATTCCAAGCAATAATGTGGGATCATAAGGGTTAAACCAAAATAGAGCCAACCAGGGCTTCTAGAGGCCAAACCACCTCAACCTTCAAGCACAGTGATCTCATCTATACAGTCCAGAAATTAGTCTCATCAACCAAATTTTTCTCTACCCAACCTATCTGGGGCTCCAGGAACTAGTAACTCATCCCACTACCTCCACAGAACCCAAGCTATTACAGGGCTCCATAGATCTCCCATCTCAATCCATAGCCTCTAGGGAACCTAAGATGTTTAAGGGATCCTGAGAATTTGTCCCAAACCACATCCATAGGAAACCTGAGAACTGATCAAAAAACCAAATAGGGAACCCACTACATCATGGTTATTCAGGAAATGGTAAGGAAACGCTGAAACCAATCTCAATCTAGGCCAATCTCAATGTCAATGATGGCACATAACCAAGGAATCCCATGCTTATACCATGCATCCAAAAAATATCAAGGGGATCACACATGCAACCTGTTACCTGCAAATTAAGTCTATTGTGGCTATTGATCCAACTGTCTCCTTAGACTTCCTTTATTTCCTTTACTTTCACTTTGCTTTCTTGCTTGTCTTCTTCCAAATCCAAGTGAATCCTAGAGTGCTCCAAGAATACTAAGTGTGTGCAAGAGTGTAACAAAGCCAAATGCTAAACTGAAAAAAGCTAATCCAAAAGTTGGAATAGATCAAAACTGAGCCAAAAGCCAAAACTGGCCAAAAACTAAGCCAAAAAATTGGAACTGACCAAAAGCTAGCAACTAATTCTCTGATGCATATTTATCATTGATGTCTCTTTTTTGTTCATTTTTCCTCTAACTTCCCTTGCATGAAAATGACCCTTCACCTTCCTTTTCTCCTATTTTCCTTTATTTTCATAATTAAATGCCATTTATTTCCTCTTTTTCTTTGCCAATACCTTTTCCAATTTCCATAGCCATTATTAAACCACAAGTGATTCTCACTATAATGTTTTCTTACCATTCATCTTGGAATATGTGTCTCGTGAACTTGGTCTTATTTTATTTACATGGAAAATCAACAAGGGGTTGTTACAAACCTCTGCCCCTTGGGGGAACACCATTCTCAATGTTCAATGACACTTATAACCAGCAAAACATTCTTCCCATGGATATTTATAACACAAATCGATGCAACATTTACATAACACCAAACTATTGAAACCATGAACACCATATTGTTTATTGGAGCTTTATAACACAACTCAATGCAATATTTAAAACATACTGCTTATTGGAGATTTATAACACAACTCACTGCAGTATTTATAGTACACATATGCATATATCAATATAAAAAAAAACACATATACCAAACACATCTTCTCAACCAACAAATAAGGAAGGATGTAAAGCCCGCATTTGATCAACCATCTCCCATGTAGCTTCATCAAGCCCAAAGTGCTTCTATTGCACTTTAACTTTCTCTATTGCTCGGTTTCAGAGCATGATATATTTCTGCTATAAAATGCACTGAGGTTTTGGCTAGAATTCTCCCTCTGGTTCCACCTGCAATGCAAACCAATAAATCACATGATCAACATCCTCGACATATATCTTAAGCAATGAAACATGGAAAACATCGTGGAATTTCACTATTAGCAGTAGTGCAAGTCTGTAGGCCACTAGTCCAATCCTCCCAAGGATCTCAAAAGGCCCACAATACTAAGGTGCCATCTCGACACAAAATCCAATCCTCAAGGAGCTACTCTTGGGCTTGATGCGCAAGTACACATTCTTTCCAACCTGAAACTCCTTGAATGCTCTATGTTGATATGCATAACTCTTCTGCATGTCATATGTTTCCTTTAAATTCCTCTTAATAACTTGCATCTCCTACTCCATATCAACCAACATATCCAGTCCAATCAACACCTTGTTCATTGGATCACTTCAAGTGATAGGAGTATTACAAATCCATCCATAAAGAGCCTCAAATGGACTCATCCTTAAGGACTCCTAATACCCATTATTATATGAAAACTCCACCAATGGAATATACTCCTCCCACTTCCTCTGTTGATGTAATCTCTTCTTTAGTTGGTGATACCTCTTATCATGTTGCCTTGCATACAATATCCTCTCTTGTAAATCTATCCAATATGATTCACCTGCACTATATTTATAAGAGAATTTGAAACCCTATTCTTCTTAACCTTGATGTATTTGATATCAAAGTGAAACTTGTTGAGGGTAACAAACTATCTAGCCTGATTGGAATTCAGATTGGGTTGGTCAAAGAAGTACCTCAACCCACTATGGCCACTCATCAAGATGAACCTCCTACCACTAATATAATTTCTCCACATCTTCAATGCATGAATGATAGCTGCCAACTCAAGATCACAAGTCACATAGTTCCTCTTGTGCTCATTATACTTTCTTGATTCATATCATACCACCTTCACTTCTTGCATCAAGGCTCCACCAAGTCCTTCCTTAAAAGCATATATACAAAAATCAAACTCCTTATCAGGATCTACAATCTTCAAAATTGGATCATTTGTAAGCAAATGCCTCAATTTCTCAAAACTAGTTACACACTCTTCAATCCATTCAAAACTCTTCCCTTTCCTCTACAAATATGTAATAGGATAGTAAATCATTGGTAAGTTCCTAACGAACTGCCTATAATAACCTACTAGTCCCATGGATTCTCTTACCCCATCCACATTCCTAGGAGTTGGTCATTCCAAGATAGCTTTAATCTTTTATAGGCCCATCGTTATCCCCTCCTTGGAAACAACATGTCCCAAGTAGTGAATCTGATACTGAAAGAAACTGCACTTGATAAGCTTGGAATACAATTGATGCTCTCTCAAAAATCTCAATATTGTAGTCAGGTGCTCTACATTCTCTTCCTTATTCTTTGAATATACCAATATATCATTAAAAAACACTATCACAAAGTTGTTCAGGTAAGGACGCAACACTATTCATCAAATACATGAAAGTGGTTAGAGCATTGGAAATACCAAAAGGAACCACCATAACCTCATAATGTCCATACCTTGTATGAAATGTGGTATTGTAGATGTATTCATCTTGGATGTACACATGATTATATCTTGATATTAGATCAATCTTTGAAAACACTGCTACTCCCTTCAACCGATCAAATAAGTCATCAATATGTGACAATGGATACATGTTCTTAATAGTCACTTTTTTCAAATGCACGTAATCAATGCACAATATGAGAGTACTATCCTTCTTATTTAAAAACAATATTGGTGCACCTCAAGGCAACACACTTGGCCTTATGTGTCCTTTATCAAGCATCTCCTTAAGTTGCAACTTCGATTCCACCAACTCTGGAGTACTCATCCTGTAAGGTGCCTTAGATTTTGGTGCTACTCCAGGCATCAACTCAATAGAAAATTCCACTTCCCTATGAGGAGGAAACTATGGAATATCTACAGGAAACACATCCTGAAACTCCTGCAAAACAGGGTACCTCTTTGAGACTTCATCATCCTCAACATCCTTCCCTTTGTCACTAGAAATATGCACTTCAAATAATAAATATTTTTTTCTGCAGTTGTACTTTGCTTTCATATATGTAACCATTGTCACTAATGTAGGCTTCTTATTTCCCCACAAGACTCTCCTTTCCCCATCACCATCCAGACATTCAAAATTCTTATCATAGAAATCTACCTTGGTCCTGTGAATGAACAATCAATCCACGCCCAAAATAATACTATACGATCCAAAAGGAAGCACATTTAGATGTGTTGATGTAGACATACCATTCAACTCAAATGCACAAGATCTCACCCAATGATGAACTCTTCTCTTGGTCCCTATAGCCAACTACACCAACCAAGATTCTACATGCACTTCTTTATTCAAGAAACATTTATCCACCAAGTCAAGACTGATATAAGTATAATTAGATTCACGATAATTCAAAATGGAAACAACTTGATCATGAATATTACCTTTAATCTCAATAATGGATGATTGATGATCAACCTGCATGCTATCCACTATTGCATAAATCTGAAAAATACTCTGACTAAAATCTCCAACTATTTGTGCCTCATAAGCACTATAAATATGAGGCCTTCCACCCTGGTGCAATGGGAACTCACTCTTGTGATGCTCTCCACTAAAATTCCAACACCTCAAAGGCTTTCTTCCATCACCCTTATTCTTCTCATTAGCCTAAGATCCATGTCATTTTTCAACTACATTAAACTTCTTGTACGTCACTACATTCTCCTTGTCAGCTACATCCTAAATTCTTCCTCGCTTCTTAGCCCAATTTCCGTTAGTCTTCTCATTCCATTTCCAATCTTGCTTAGGATTAGACTTGCACTTAAACGTCTCATAATAATGCTTCAGCTTCCTGATGGCTTCCTTCAACGACCGAGGCTCATCATACTCAATCTGGTCTTTAAATGTTAAAGGAAATCCATTGATGAACCTTTGGACCTTTGTCTTCTCATCCTTGAGGTAGGTAACATACCTCAACAACTCTAGAAAATTGGTCATGTACTCTTCATCTGTCATAGAACCCATCTTAAGCCCATAGAAATACTTGGCCTTCCCTTCATAATATATCTCAAACAAATACTTCTTTCAGAAGAGTCTTTTAAACTCATGCCAACTAAGCTCCTCTACCCTAATGCCTCTAACACACTTCACATATTCCCATTGGATATTTGTGTTTCCCTTAAGACTGAAGATAGTTATCTTGGTTTTCATATTCTCTAAATAATCATGTAATCTGAAGAACTTCTTCATCCCAATAAGCCATGCTTTTGCATCTTCTTAATTATTCACATCCCCATCAAAAGTAGGAGGCTTGTATTTCTTGAACTCCTCTTCCAAGTACCCCCTCTCACTCCTCCTATAAGGATGATGGAGGTAATGATAATGATGTATTTTAGAACCATAGTTGGAATAAAATCCATGAGTGCTAGCCTGCTTTTCGAGTGTATCCAAAGATCTTCCACCTCTGATTATTTCATCCTTTTCGAACATGTGACCTCTATGAGACTTGTTTTCATATTCCCCATTTCTATTTTCTTCCTATCCATGATTGATCCTCAGTTGTCCCTGCTTCTTCAAATATGAAAGGATTTGAAGGATGAATGCATTAACTTCTGCTTGCTTTTCCCAGGCTCTGGAAAGTATTTCATGTGCCTCAATCAGCCTATTGTTATCTTCCTTGCAACTTATGATCCCTACCTTCAAACTTCTCAGTGTATCTGCTAAATTAAGAGAGTACTCTTCTCCTTATTGTCTAACTAAACTTTCCCATTCCATATAATTCACGTCAGGCTTATAAGGGGAGCTATGTGAACTATAGTCCACCATTCTTATCTTCATCTTTGATCTGTTATCTTCAAAAAACATGTCATGTTAGATAAACCAAATAGAGACATAATAAACATCATACCTCAGTGTATTTCAGGAGAGGTTATCTCATCTACACAATCAATCTATATTAGCACAATATAGATACATAATGACATCAACATATCAACATAATGTGTGATAACACAAAACTGCAATAATGACCACATGCATGATAACCATAACCATCACAATGCATGCATAGTAGACACATATATAATTAACATGAATGCATAACAATATGCATTTAGCCCATCCAGACCAAGTGTTTGAACCTGGAAGCTCTGATACCACCATGGGGTATCATATATCACCCAAAGAGAATGGAATCCACTCTAATACCACCATGTAACTACCCCTCCCACATTTACCTACTTTTATAAGCTCTCCGGGGTAAACATGAGTTGAGTGTCTCTATGATATGAACCAAACTCCAAGGTCCAGTTTTGGAAGTGGGCCTACAAACCAAAATTAAACTAACATCCCTTAGAGACTACAGATTAGTCAGGACCCTACCAACCACCCCAAGTGATCAAACCTTAAGTCAGAACTCTTTTTCACTTGGTTTACTCCCAAACCGCACCCATAAGCCTACATGCATGCAATTATGACCCAAAATTCCATGTTCTATACATGCATTCACAAGATTTATGTCACTTTTTTAGGCTAGCCTTCATACCATTGCCCATAATTTCCTATAACCTTCCATAATCATGACAATGATGATAACAATTCTAAACAATCAAAACTTGAGAAAGATCTTGACCAACACATGCCTAATACATGATATAATTCCATCGAACATATAGTAAACATAGAAGTTATAAGTCATGAATGCATTTCTAATCATAAACTTATGAACTTCATATGAGAATCACCAGAAAGGATTTATTCCTTCTCTAGCTAGCTATAATAACATTTGTTAGCCCATGCATTCATTAACCATCCAATAACTTATCAAATCATGAACAAGAGCCATAGCTAGAGCACATCATAAAACCATGCATATAAAAAACATATAACTCGAATAGAAACTATGACAAACCAGCCATAAGATCAACATAATAATCAATACAAGTGTTCATAGATCAAAATAAGAAAATAACTCATATTAGCATATGAAATTGCTAACCAATTCATGGACTTCCTCATACCATTGGACCATAGATTGGGCTGAACCAAATCTCAGTTTCATCCAATCACCCCCACACCATATTCTAAGCACGAATGTGGGATTATAAGGGTTAAACCAAAATAGAACCAACCAAGGATTCCATAGGCCAAACCACCTTAATTCTCAAGCACAATGATCTCAATTATATGGTCCATAAATCACTAACATCAATCAGATTCATCTCTTACCAAGTTTTCCAGGGCTCCAAGAATTAGTAATTAAACGCACATCCTCCAAGGAACCCAAGTTGCTACAGGGCTCCAAAGATCTCCCATCTCAACCCACAGCCTCTAGGGAACCTAAGTTGTTACAAGGCTCAAGAGATCTCCCATCTAATCCTACAGCCTCTAAGGAACCCAAGTTGTTTTAGGGCTTTAGATAATTTTTCCCAAACCATATTCATAGGAAACCTGAGAACCTATGAGAAAACCAAATGGGGAACCCACTACATCATGGCTATCCAGGAAATGGAAAGGTAAGGTTGAAACCATTGTCAATCCAGGAACATCTCCATGTCAATGAAAACACATAACCAAGGAACCACATTCATATACCATGCATAAAAAAACCCACATGGAGATCACTCATGCAACTTGTTACCTACAAAGTAATCATGTTGTAGCTATTGATCCAATATTGTCTTCTTGCACTTCCTTTCTTTCCTTTGCTTTCACTTTGCTTTCTTGCTTGTCTTCTTCCAAACCTAAGTGAGTGTTAGAGTGCTCCAAGAATACTCTAAGTGTGCAAGAGTGTAAGAGAGCCAAATGCTGAACTGAAAAAAAAAAAAAAAAAAAAAAAAAAAAAAAAAGGTGGAACTGACCAAAATCTAAGCCAAAAGTTGGAACTGACCAAAAACTAAGCCAAAAATTTGGAACTGACCAAAATATAGCAACTTATTATCTGATGCCTCTTTATCATTGATGTCTCCTTTTTCTTCATTTTCCTTTTTTTCCTCTAATCCCTTGCATGAAAATTTGTGTCTTTTCACCTTCCTTTTCTCATATTTTCCTTTATTTTCATAATTAAATTTCATTTATTTCCTCTTTTCCTTTTCAAACTTCCATAGCCATTATTAAACCACAAGTGATTCCCACTATAATTTTTTCCCACCGTTCAGCTTTGAATATGTGTCCCATGACCTTGGTCTTATTTTATTTGCATGGAAAATCAACTAGGGGTCGTTGCACTAGATCAAAGGCAACTCACACTCTGGAACTGAGTAATAGACCAATTCAAAGTGCAGTGGAGGAATTTTCGGCCTGAGGAAGCTACGTGGGAAATGGCTGACCTGATGTGGGCAACATATATTTTATTATATGTTGAGTAAATTAAATGTAAATACGATGTAAATTTTGTACAAAGCTATGTATATAAAGCTCCATAATAAAAAATTCTCATTCTAAATCATGTTTTGTGGTGTATGGTTATTAAACACCAAGGATGGTGTTTCCCCCCAAGGGGGAGGGGACTATGACATCCACTAGTTAATATTTCACTCTTTGTAAATAATTGTAATTATTTAAAAGGATGAGAGAAAAAAAGGGACATGGATTCCATTGCTTGAGGAAGGAGATCACTTGAGGGGATTATTGTTTTAAATTTTAGTTTGTATTGACTGAGTGGTTTTAAATGGGTTTATTGTTCCATAAATTAACTAAAAGAGGAAAGAACATGCTTAGGTTTCCTTTAACCCCAATAAAAATCAAGAAAAGGAAAAAACTTAAAGGCAGCATGGGTTGTGTTATTCTAAGGGGGTTGACTTGTGAGGAGTTGGGAAGAGGATAAATGGTTAGTTTGTTGGAGGGAGAAATGTTTTTTTGAATGGGGACAATCTCTCACATGCAGGGAAAGGATACAAAGAGAGAAAAAACTCTCATTCTGGTGCACAGAGACAGGGAAGAGAACACATAGTGAAGTGCACTGAAAACTCCTTCCAAGGGCGAAGGTGACACAGAGAGAGGGAAGAAATAAAAATTTGTAGTCATCAACCTCTACAGAGGTAAAACTAGCCGAAGAACCCTCACAAAGGCTTGCTAAGTGAAAATCATTATAGGGAGAAGTGGCTTGTTTGAAAGGCTAAAGATCCCATTGGAAGCTTGTGGATTGATGAACCTAGAAGTTGGGAAGAATCACGCAAGTGCTTGTGATGGTTGATGAACCACCAGGAATTGCTTGACTCACTGATGAACCACCTAGAGGGTGATCTCTTTACCCATTAGTATCTTATCTTCAGATGAACCTTATTTTATTATGGACTCTCCTCTCCTAAAAGTGAGTTGAAACTCTCGATATTGTGGTATCCTAACATAGATGTTGATCATGTTTCAAAAGTTTGAAGAGACCTAGTAGAAGATTTTGTAGTTGGTGGATGAAGGTATACTGGCTTTGATAAAATCATATTTCAATTTTTTTATTGGTTGAAGTTTTACCTTGGAAGAACTCCACCTCAAGATTTGGAATCTGGCTCAGGGGTGACAACTATAAGTAATAGTGGTTGTAGTTTTTCTATGGTTGGGTGAAGAGTTGAAGTCGTACTCTTAGTTGCCAACCTTTTCTCCATACAAGATAATTATTTATGCTCCTAATTTTTTAATGATATGTGCATGTTTATAATGATGGCTAAAATTTTATGCTGGTTATGTGTAATGTGAATTCCTAAAAAAGTGTGGAATGTGATTCCTATAATTGCTATTTTTTGTTGGATTCCTATATAATTTTCTTTAAGAGTAGTTGAATTCCTGTAAGCATTATGTAAGCTTGAATCTCTATGTTCCTTTCATTAAATTAATGAGTATTATTTGTTGTTAATTTACTAATTATTTCTCTTTGTATGTGAGCTAATTAAGTATAAGAAACACATCTTTATGTTGTGTGAGGGAGTTGCTCAAGTTCCCTGTGATTATGAATAAATTCACTCAAATGCATATCAATCGGGTGTATCCTCCTGCGAATTCTATTTTTCCAATTTTCATCATTAAATCTCATGTGTGTGTAAATGTTTTCAAATCGGGATTGAATTCCCCTATAGGACCCATCAAGTCAGGGGTCGGGAGGGTTGATCGAAAAGGTCGAGCTTGGATGAGTTCATACCCAACCCAAGGTGTAAAGGTCGAGCAATTGGGCAAGCCCGCTAGTTGAAATTCAGGCCATTCAGGGTTACGATGCCTAGTCAGGCTCGGAGGTAAGGTCGGGCAAGATCTTTAGGTCAGGGGTTGGGCCAGACGATCAGGTTGGGTTCAGGGACCTGGTTAGAATTGTGTTTCATGAATTTGTGGATGAGGCCTACCTATGCCTTCCCAAATGATTTTTTCTACCTGTATACATGGAGATGTTCCGCATTGGCATAGAAGCCACGTAACGTGCCACGTAGGTAATTATGTGATTTACATGTGGGAATCAATGATGATGTGACAAGGTTTGTAATTGGCCTATATTTGAATGGTCCCATATTTGATCTGTAGATTTCATAGAGGTAAAATTTATATCATTGGAAAGGTCTCGATGAGACAAATGCAATGATGTAGTCTATTTTAAGCTTTGAGGAAGTTTAAAGAGATCGAAAAATTTAGATCCCATTTCCATAACTATACCATGGTGATATGGTCACAATCATAAATAGCTCCTTTTAACCTTGGTGAGAATTGGAGATAATAAGGGGTATGTTATAAAACTCTTCCAAGCCCCTCCTTACATTCAATTGTGCGCACAATGAAATATTCATTTGGATCAGGGTGGATATGTGAAGTTGGGTTACACTTTTGTGAGAATCGGGGGCAGAAATTTTTTTTCAGCAATAGTTCGGTCGAACTTTTTATAAAGTTCGGCTGAACTATTGAATAGTTTGGCCGAACTTTATGACAAAGTTTGGCCAAACTCGTTCTTCCGTTTAGATTGACGACACACTGATGGCGTGGGAAAACAGAATTTTTGTCGGAGATGGGAAAACCGGCAACAAAATTTCAGTCGAACTACTTCTTATAAATATATCGCCCGCAAATTTCATTTGTTTCCCACGTCTGTGTTTCATTTTTTCTTCGTGCGATTTTCTGTTGCTGTTATGTTCAGTGATCTGTTTGTTTCCCACGTCTATGTTTCTTAGCATTATTTCTTCGTGCGATTTTTTGTTGCTGTTTTGTTCGGTGATCTGTTTGTTTCCCGTGTCTGTGTTTCTTAGCATTGTTTCTTCGCGTGATTTTTTGTTGTTGTTCTGTTCGGTGATCTGTTGCGGCGCTGCTACTAGTCTGGGGTTGCTTCCGTCTACTCTGTTGGTGATTATCTTCGGCGACGTCAAGCGAGCGAACTACCAGGTAATTCTCCTCCTCCTCTACACCTTTATCAATGGATTCACATGAAATCTACATGAATTATTCATTTTCTTTTTTTTTCATGAAAATGTTCTTTTTTTTCATATAAATTGTTTTCAACAACTTTGGTATCACTAATGCCTTTCTTGTTAGAAATAGAAGTAGGCAAGTAAGGGGATAGAAGTAGGCTTGTCACATACCTAAAAGATGCAATAAACCTGTTAATTGAGTCAATCGGAAGTGCCACTACCATTAAGGAATAAATCCCATTCCTACTCTCCTATTCTTGATTTTACCTCATAGGATCTTCACTGTAGCTTTGATTATTTGCTTTATGGTAGGTGGACCTGTCGATGGTAAATTATCCTCAAGGATATTCTTTCTTAACTACCTTAGTGATAGAAAATTCATTTAAGAGGTTTATACCTCACCCATTAACCCCATTACTATAGTTGGTGCTCTGCTACTTACCCCAATTATTGCCTTATGACTTGCTTTCTCAAGTGCTTGCCTACACGAGGAAGGCTAGGGGAATAGGACTAGCTTTTATAAAATTATGGATATGGGAGACGTAGAGCATGAATAACCAAACTAAGGTGGCAGGACCCATTATAACCCCAACAATAAGAGATAACTTGATAGGCCTCGTGAGCACCACATGCCACCCTTTCTCTCACAAATTTACGTTGGATGCCTAAGTCAGTCCCACATATTTGATGGCACTGTTGAAAAAATAACCTTATTGAAATGAGATAACCTCGTTGAAACATAAAATTTCCACTTTGTGACCTCTCTTGAATCACAAGTTCCAGGGAACAGCTGCTTCTCGGTCTCCTCTTCCAGTTCTCCACCACTTGGTGGCTACCACCTTGCTCGCAGAAGCCTCATTGGACTGTTGTGCACTCTTTTTATGCTTTAAATTTCATTACCTTTTTCTGTAAGGTGTATGTTGAATTTTTGGTAGTATGATATGCATTCGGTTGCTGCAGCTGTTACTGTTCCTGTGAATCCATCAATTTCATCCGCTCTAGATGATTCTCGCCTTGTGCATGGAAGTTTATCACCACTATTAAGCATATGCCATTACTGAGCCTTCTCTCGATTCCTCAACACTGGAATGATTGAACTAGAATGATCTACTTTTGTAATGTGACTACATATTGTCTTTTATACTGTTGTAATGTATTTCTGTATGAGACAGAATCTGATCTTTTGTAATGTGGTCCTACATATTGTCTTTTATACTGCTATAATGTATTTTTGTAATGTATTTATGTAATGTGACTACATACTGTATTTTATATGTGAATACATATTGTCTTTTATACTGTTGTAATGTATTTTTGTATGAGACAGAATCTGATCTTTTATACTTGATAACTTGTTATGGGTATATCAAGAGGATTTTGTATATGAACTATTATCAATATATGAAACAGGGTTTTTTCTCCTTTGAAAAAAGAGTTGAAATCATTATAAATTCACATATGTTCAGTGGTGTCACTATTTCACTTCTGATATTATGTTGCTTACCTTGATGAACAAGTGGAACTCCATTGGGAGGCCTCTCTATTTTTTTACTCTTTGCTCATACTGTCAAAGGCTGTTATATGTTATATTTCTAGACTGTATAGTTATTAGACTACATATATTCATATAGAACTTGCAAATAGTATGATGGAAACCAAACATAATAATGTATTAGGACATCACAACTTGCTAATTAGTTATTAGACTACATATCTTCATATAGAACTGGCAAATAGCATGATGGAAATGTGAACTTGCAAATAGTATGATGGAAATGTGGATCTCATGACTCTTCATGATTAATGCTTCTATAAACCAAACATAATAATGTATTATGACATGCTCCTTTAAATTGCAAATAGTATTGTCGAAATGTGGATCTCATAACTCTTCATGATTCATGCTTCTAGAAACCAAACATAATTTAATATATTAGGACATGCTCCTTTAGGCTTGGTGGAATTACCTTTGCTTTTTATTTCTCTCTTACACACACATATATATATGAAGAGATGATCCCATTTTATTTTTATTCATAGATCAAATGTCATTTAAACACAAGATTTATCATAATGTACAATGATTCATTCCATATTATTCATAATTTTTTTCATTAAAAAATGAACCCTTTAAATGATGAACCTATTTAATGCTTCTTCTTCATGAAAAAGACTACTTGATCTTTCAATTTGAATTTGATGATGGTCCTTTGTTATCTTTCTTGACTACTTCAAATTATTGACACAATCATATGCTTCTTGTTACTCCTTTTATTCCTTCCTTATATTGTATTCTCCCCCTTAGATATTGTGTACTCTCCCACATAGATATTGCACTCAATTTTGAAGGTCCTTTGTTATCTTTTTTTACTACTTCAAATTATCAAATTATTGACACAATCATATAGATATTGCACTCAATTTTGATGGTCCTTTTTTATCTTTCTTTACTTCAAATTATTGACACTTGATCATATAGATATCTTATAGATATTGCACTCAATTTTTATGGTCCTTTGTTATCTTTCTTGACTACTTCAAATTATTGACACTCTATCATATAGATATTGCACTCAATTTTGATGGTCCTTTGTTATCTTTCTTGACTACTTCAAATTATTGACACAATCATATGCTTTTTGTTACTCTTTTTATTCCTTCCTTGTATCTATTCTCCCCCTTATATATTATGTACTCTCCTACATAGATATTGCACTCAATTTCATAAGCTCTTCTTTTGAAGTCAAATATATTGTATTCTCCCCCTTAGATATTGTGTACTCTCCCACATAGATATTGCACTCAATTTCATAGGCTCTTCTTTTGAAGTCAAATAAGTGACAATAATTTACAAGAACTATCCCTAATTTGTTTCTCACATGTTCAAATGGTTCTTTAACAAAATAATTTACAAGAACTATTCCTAATTTGTTTATCACATATATATTCAAATGCTTCTCTAACAAGACGCTTTGTGGGTATGTATTCCATCTTCACTATTTTCTCAAAGACTTGTTGTGTGAGGAAGTGGTACTTTATGATGATATGTAATGATTGAAGGAAGTAGAATATTTTATTTTTGCAATTATTATTACACTTCTATTGAAACACTTAATAGATATATATATTTACCTTAATATCTTGTAGAGCCCATTTCATCCAAAACACTCAAAGAAATTTACCTTACCTTAATATCTTGTAGATCCCATTTCATCCAAAACACTCAAAAAGAAGTAACTACTATGTACATTCCACTTCTACTCACTTAAAAAGAAATTTACCTTAATATCTTGTAGAGCCCATTTCATCCAAAACACTCAAAAAGAAATTTACCTTACTATCTTGTAGAACCCATTTCATCCAAAACACTCAAAAAGAAGTAACTACTATGTATTCCACTTCTACTTTAGATAGAGAAAGTAACAACTCTTTCTTGCTTAACCATAAAACCAAAGACTCTTCTAAGTATAATTATACATTTTCCACTTGTACTTTTCACAAGCCTAGTTGAATCTCTATATGTTGTCAATGTAAATTTCTCACAAGTAAATTTTTCAATGTAAATTTCTTAACTTCTACAAGTTTTATAGGCAAAGTCTGTAAAGGGCTAGGTAGCCTCTGGATCTCATCTTTTATGGAAGGTGACATATCTAGTAAATGCCCCTACATTCAATCTCTGGAATAGATCTAAATAGAAGTTCTTCATTTTAATATCCATAAAACACAACCACTTTAAGGTAAACTGTTTACATGCACGTCATTTTTCCCACAAACTAAAGGCTTCCTCCCATTAATTTTAGATGTGAATTCTACCATTTAAAATTTTTAAGTCAAACTTTAAGATAAACCATGCACATGTCATCTGCAATAAATGTCAATTTAATATCTAAATTCACATATGTTTAGTGGTGTCATTGTTTCACTTCCGATATTATGTTGCTTACCTTGATGAACAGGTGGAACTCTGCTGGAAGGCCTCTCTGTTTTTTGACTCTTTGCTCATATTGTCAAAGGCTGTTATATTTTATATGGGCTAGACTGTATAGTTATTAGACTACATATCTTCATATAGAACTTGCAAATAGTATGATGGAAACCAAACATAATAATGTATTATGACATCACAACTTGCTAATTAGCTATTAGACTACATATCTTCATATAGAACTTGCAAATAGCATGATGAAAATGTGAACTAATTAGTTATTAGACTACATATCTTCATATAGAACTTGCAAATAGCATGGTGGAAATGTGAACTTGCAAATAGTATGATGGAAATGTGGATCTCAAAGAAAAGTCATGATTAATGCTTCTAGAGACCAAACATAATAATGTGTTAGGACATGCTCCTTTTACTTGAAAATAGTATGGTCGAAATGTGGATCTCATGACTCTTCATGATTAATGCTTCTAGAAAGCAAACATAATTTAATGTATTAGGACATAATTTAATGTATTAGGACATGCTCTTTTAGGCTTGGTGGAATTACGTTTGCTTTCATGATTAATGCTTCTAGAAACCAAACATAATTTAATGTATTAGGACATGCTCCTTTAGGCTTGGTGGAATTACCTTTGCTTTTTATTTCTCTTACACACACACATATATATATGAAGAGATGATCCCATTTTCTTTTTTATTCATAGATCAAATGTCATTTAAATACAATATTTATCATAATTTACAATAATTCATTCCATATTATTCATAAATTTTTTCATTAAAAAATTAACCCTTTAAATGATGAACCTAGTGAATGCCTATTCTTCATGAAGAAGACTATTTGATCTTTCAATTTGAATTTGATGATGGTCCTTTATTATCTTTCTTGACTACTTCAAATTATTGACACAATCATATGCTTCTTGTTACTCTTTTTATTCCTTCCTTATATTGTATTCTCCCCCTTAGATATTGTGTACTCTCCCACATAGATATTGCACTCAATTTTGATGGTCCTTTGTTATCTTTCTTGACTACTTCAAATTATCAAATTATTAACACAATCATATAGATATTGCACTCAATTTTGATGGTCCTTTGTTATCTTTCTTTACTTCAAATTATTGACACTTGATCATATATATATCATCTAGATATTACACTCAATTTTGATGGTCCTTTGTTATCTTTCTTGACTACTTCAAATTATTGACACTTGATCATATAGATATTGCACTCAATTTTGATGGTCCTTTGTTATATTTCTTGACTACTTCAAATTATTGACACAATCATATGCTTTTTGTTACTCTTTCTATTCCTTCCTTATATCTATTCTCCCCCTTAGATATTGTGTACTCTCCCACATAGATATTGCACTCAATTTCATAGGCTCTTCTTTTGAAGTCAAATATATTGTATTCTCCCCCTTAGATATTGTGTACTCTCCCACATAGATATTGCACTCAATTTTGATAGTCCTTTGTTATCTTTCCTGACTACTTCAAATTATCAAATTATTGACACAATCATATAGATATTGCACACAATTTTGATGGTCCTTTGTTATCTTTATTTACTTCAAATTTTTGACACTTGATCATATAGATATCATATAGATATTGCACTCAATTTTGATGGTTCTTTGTTATCTTTCTTAACTACTTCAAATTATTGACACTTGATCAATAGATAATGCACTCAATTTTCATGGTCCTTTGTTATCTTTCTTGACTACTTCAAATTATTGACAGAATCATATGCTTTTTGTTACTCTTTCTATTACTTCCTTATATCTATTCTCCCCCTTAGATATTGTATACTCTCCCACATAGATATTGCACTCAATTTTTATGGTCCTTTGTTATATTTCTCGACTACTTCAAATTATCAAATTATTGGCACAATCATATAGATATTGCACTCAATTTTGATGGTCCTTTGTTATCTTTCTTTACTTCAAATTATTGACACTTGATCATATACATATCATATAGATATTGCACTCAATTTTGATCGTCGTTTGTTATCTTTCTTGACTACTTCAAATTATTGACACTTGATCATATAGATATTGCACTCAATTTTGATGGTCTTTTGTTATCTTTCTTGACTACTTCAAATTATTGACACAATCATATGTTTTTTTTTACTCTTTCTATTCCTTCCTTATATCTATTCTCCCCCTTAGATATTATGTACTCTCCCACATAGATATTGCACTCAATTTCATAGGTTCTTTTTTTGAAGTCAAATATATTGTATTCTCCCCCTTAGATATTGTGTACTCTACCACATAGATATTGCACTCATATTATAGGCTCTTTTTTTGAAGTAAAATAAGTGACAATAATTTACAAGAACTATCCCTAATTTGTTTCTCACATGTTCAAATGGTTCTCTAACAAGATAATTTACAAAAACTATTCCTAATTTGTTTCGCACATATTCAAATGCTTCTCTAACAAGAGGCTTTGTGGGTATGTATTCCATCTTCACTATTTTCTCAAGGACTTGTTGTGTGAGGAAGTGGTACTTTATGATGATATGTAAATAGTGATTGAAGGAAGTAGAATATTTTATTTTTGAAATTATTATTACACTTCTATTGAAACACTTAATAGATATATAGATTTACCTTAATATCTTGTGGAGCCCATTCCAGTGATGCCCTCAGGAGGTAACGTTGCCATCAATGCCTCCAATGTGCCTTAAACGGTCCTCTATGGCCCTCTCAGGAAAAAGCCTATTGAGTCCACCCCTCAAGTTAGGTCAACTATCCAGTAGGATATGCCCCTCAGGAGGTCACCATCATTTTAACAGTCGGTGATGCCCTCAAGTTAGGTCACTGGTCTCAACGGCCCAGCCCTCAGGAGGTAAGTGGACTCCGTGTAGCACACCCCTACGGAGAAGAGGGGACATTAGCATATCATTGAAGGCCTTATTGCCTCCTTATAGCTACACTTAGATATCTTATGGTCCACCCAACCATTAGGATAATAAGCCTCTATGCCCCCTTAAGGGGGTCTATAAGGTCCTTCAGCATGTCATGGAAGGCCCTCCCATTACTGATGGGAGCCTATGCCCTCATAGGGCCATTCAAGGTCCTTGCAGTTGATTAATGCGATGATATGATTTGGTTATTATGAATCATATCAGGCCATATCACCCATATGATGGGACCCCATGCCCTTATAGGGCCATTACTGATGGGACCCCATGCCCTCTTAGGGCCATATAACCATATGTATGGGACCCTATGCCCTTATAGGGCCATTAAGGATCAACCATAGGAAGGAATGGGTGGAACCTGTCCTAAAATATCTACAACCAACAGTTGAAGATCATTAAACCAAAGGTTTAAGGATGAAGGACAACCAAAGGTTGAAGGATCAACCATAGGAAGGAATGGGTGGAACCCATCCTAAAGGATCTACAACCTTCGGTTAAAGATCATTAAACCAAAGGTTTAAGGATGAAGGACAAAAAAAGGTTGAAGGATCTACAACCAATGGTTGAAGATCATTAAACCAAAGGTTTAAGGATGAAGAACAACCAAAGGTTGAAGGATCAACCATAGGAAGGAATGGGTGGAACTCATCCTAAAGGATCTACAACCAATGGTTGAAGATCATTAAACCAAAGGTTTAAGGAAGTTTGGGCTTGCCCAATGAGTAAGGTCAAGGACCTTTGCATTAAACCAAAGGTTTAAGGATCAACAACCAAAGGTTGAAGGATGAAGGTCCCTTGACCTTCAAAGTACAACCAAAGTTTGAAAGGTTTAAGGAGAAACAACCAAAGGTTGAAAGTACAACCAACCAAAGGTTGAACCCATAACAACAACAAAAGGTTGAAGGATCTACAACCTTTGGTTGAAGGATCATTAAACCAAATGTTTAAGGATGAAGGAAAACCAAAGGTTGAAGGATCTACAACCAACGGTTGAAGATCATTAAACCAAAGGTTTAAGGAAAGATCAACCAAAGGTTGAAGGATCTACAACCTCCGGTTGAAGGATGAAGGTCAAGGACCTTCAAAGTACAACCAAATGTTGAAGGATCTACAACCAAAGGTTGAAGATCATTAAACCAAAGGTTTAATAATACAACCTTGAGTGATTCCATGGGTCCTCTACACCCTTCACACGGTAAAATTGGGATAGGTAGTGTTTACTTCTACAAGTTCTATAGGCAGAGTCTGTAAAGGGCCAGGTAGCCTCTGGATCTCATCTTTTATGAAAGGTGACATATCTAGTAAATTCCCCTACAGTCAATCTCTGGAATGGATCTAAATAGAAGTTCTTCATTTTAATATCCATAAAACACAACCACTTTAAGGTAAACTATGTACATGTGTCATTTCTCCCACAAATTAAAGGCTTCCTCTAATATCCATAAAACACAGCCACTTTAAGGTAAACTATGTACATGTGTCATTTCTCCCACAAACTAAAGGCTTCCTCCCATTAATTTTAGATGTGAACTCTACCATAAAATTTTTAAGTCAAACTTTAAGATAAACAATGCACATGTCATTTACCTCATGATCTTGTGTCATTTCTCTCATGCATTTGCAATAAATTTTGATTTAATATATATATTTTTATTGAAATTTTTTTTTTCCAGGGATAAGAAAACCATTAAATATGGTTGAAAAATGGAAATTATACATAGAAATTTCTTTATGTCCCAATCTAGGGAAAGTAATGATTACATATGTGCTTTCCAGTATTGCGACTAGCAAAGTCGTCCAAAGGAAAATGAATATACCGGGAATAACAACAAACAACGAGGCATATTATATTGGATTGATAGAAGGCTTAGCAACAACGATGGAGTATGGATCAAATGGAATTGTAGTTTTCACCAGTTCTGAACTTGTGTGCAACCAGATGAATGGCGTGTGCCAAGTTAAGAAGGAGAGGCTAAAAGAACTGCATGGAATAGCAAACAATATTGTTAGCCAATTTCAATTTTTTAGTATAAGGCATTGTACAAATGTGAATAAGATGTATGTTGATCTATTGCATGGGGAAATGCCAATTCATGATTCATCTATCAAAGATGACTTATAATTATACAGAGAAATGCCAATGCAATATGAATTGGTTTTGAGATGCTCTTCTTCAAAAATTCAAGATTCATCTCTCAAAGATGAATTAGTATTGAGATGCTCTCCTTCAAAATTTATTGATGGACAATGTAACATATCTTGGATATGTGTGTGTTGTGTACTTATAAATGTGTATTTTTTAATGACCATGTGTTTTTTTCAATTATATACCAAGTGTGCTCCCACCACACCATGTAAAGCGCAACTTGGTGAACTTCACATTTGCAACAAGTGGTGAACTTCACATTTTTATAAAATTAAAATGCAGGGACTTCAACAAATTTTTGTTTAAATGGAGTTTGTTTAAATGTAGTTTCACTTCTTTTTTAATGACCACGTGTTTTTTTCAATTTTATACCAAGTGTGCTCCCACCATGTAAAGCGCAATTTGGTGAACTTATCATTTTTATAATTTCTTTTTTACTTAAATTGAGTTTCACACATCAATTATTACTTTGAAAGTTGTGTTCTACATAATTTGTGTACACTAAATTACAAATTGATTTTCTAAAATTTATTTTGTGTAAATGTCCACCAATAGATATATATATCATGGAGGATGAACGACGAAGATCAACCGAATCCCATATGGGGGTTCAGGGATTGGGGGATGTTCATGGTATTTAAATATAATCTTAAATCTCCATACATGTGTGTACATATGGAATTGATTTTTTATTAACTTTGTGAGTTAAATTAGTCGTTAATAAGTTTCATTTTTTAATTTTTAGAAGCTAAAAAGAGAAGGGTCTTTACTCCATCCATGGAGCATGCCCATGGTTCACCCAGTCGTGGTATGGTTCGCGCAATTTAATCAATGAATATGTACATGTATTTATATGTACACATGAATTTATTTTTCAATTGATTATAAATTCGTATTTGTTTATGAAGCTTCTCTCTCGTCTCGAGAGGTTGGTGGTGGTTCAAATCCCCTTATAGGGCCATCAATGAGTGGTAGCAAGTTGCGTGAAGAGGGTGATATTTATTCCCCCGAAGGCCAATCAATGACTGGTGGTGCTGGTTCTCGGTAGGGTCGTTCTGGGTCTAGTTCTCAGCAGGGTCGTTCTGGGTCTCAACAGTTTCATGGTGGAGAAGATTCTAACCAACCATATCAAGGTTGCCATCAATTTCAATATTTTTTTCATTGAATTTGTACAAATTTTTTTACATGTGTTTTTTCTAATATACGAAATTATATATATATATATATATATATATATTGATGCAGAGGCCAAAAATGTTCCAAATATTGGTCAAAATAGACGCAGGGCAGAACGCTACATTCAAGAAGAAGGTTGTCTACTCAGCACAACCTATCCAGCCGACATTTCTAATATACCATGGGAAACAAACATGGCGCAATGCACCTTCCAAAGGTGTGAAAAACTTCATGAAAAATTGCGGAGAGATCTCGTGGCTTTGACTCTACCTGCTGAGAGTTGACAAAGCCTCGAAATAGTTACACATTCATTGGGCGAACTTGTAAATGTGTACAAAACTCTTGGGACAACGACTGATACATTTGTAGAAGTGATGAAAAAGAGAAAGGAAATAGTAATGGGTCCAAATAAATGGGTGGATGTAAAACAAAGAGTTACAAAAGATATGGTGAAGTCAATGTTTAATTTCAAGGAAGGGCCAAAAATAAAAATGTTGAAGGTGCAATATTTCAAGCACCCAAATATAGCTCACTATTTGTATGATAGACACCTTGTGGCCTATGGAAGGATCCCATGGAATGACGAGGTTCTTGTTTATTTTGCACAATTGTTTTATGCAGAATTTTTTTTGGATATAAAACCTAACTACAATGACCTTCCGTCAGAATTTTTTGGTCCGGGGAAAGGTCGATTATATGACCGTAAGGGCGCTAAGTGAGATGTGGAGTTGCCTCGCCCTAAACCGCCATTGGTGAGTCGACCTTTTCAAGTCGAAACTCTCCGGTCATAGATGGATGCGACTTCTCAAATAAGTCGAGAAGCAAGGGATGTCATGATCGACAATGTTTACAGCGGATTGGGTGGAGTCGATGTTTTTCTAAATCGACAAAGAGCACGTGAAAATGCACGTGCCAATTTTGTGTATTGTACAGATGAAGAGATTGACAACATGAATGTTGAATATCTCTGAATATATGCACAAAATTGTCACAATGATTTTCAAGACCTAATTCTTCATGAGGAAGAGGGCACGGGAACGGTATGTGTTAATGACCTTAGGGTTTGAAATTATTTTAACATGTATACATGTGTACAATTTGTAATAGATACATGTGTATGTACATGTATACATTTATTTGTATGTACATTAATCTAACAAAAATGTATCATTATATGTTAAAACACCATTTGCAGTTGTCACGCATGATGAATGACGAAAATGTTAATATCACATTCGGGACCTCTGGTTCAAACAATGCAGATAGGTCTCACCATCAAGATATGTTGGCAAATGTTAGTGTTTTTTAAGTGATATTTTAAAATAAATAATTGTGCACACATATACATATATGTATATATAATGATAAAATGTTTTAACAGATTCTGATTCTGTACGATGTTTTTGGGATGGCGGTACCTTCTTCTTCCTTGGGAGATGTACCTTCTACTTCCTTAGGAGATGAGCCACAAGTATGGACAATTTTTCACTTTTAAAATTTATGTTTAAGTTATATATATATATATATATATTCCACCTCAAAAAGTTCCATTAAAAATTGAGATATATATATATATATCTATATCTTGAGTTATTTTAATTTTTTTGAATTTAGGTTCCTATAGAAGATTTCTTTAATCCACAGACTCTAGCGACAGAGATAGGAACATCTGCACCATTTCAACCATTTGAAAAAGTTTTCTAGAACCTTTTCTTTAATATTATTGAAAATAAGTTTATATATGTACACGTGCATTTGAAATTTGAAATTTTTTAATACATATATATATATATATATATTGTACAGTTTACCATTGCAAATGTTCCCATGGGGGTGGAACTTGTTTCAGGTTATCAAATGGAGAGGGAACCTCATGAGGTATTGCATGATTTTTTTGTTATATTTTGTTTTTTACATGAAGTTCTATATATATTCTCACTCATTTTTAAAACATCAAATTTTAATGTTCAAGTACATATGCATTGTGTATGTAGGTTTCCCATGCTTCACATGATAGTGCGTGGATTGAGACCCTGATAGGAAATACGCTAGATCCATCTCTATTTGACGGACATGATTTGTAGATTTGATTTCAAGATTTAGATAGTCTTAAATTTTCTTTTTTATATATTATCTAGATGCATTGTCATATATATATATATATATATATATATATATATAGTTTGATACTTGTGAGATCTAAAATTTTTGGACATATTTTATTATAGTGTTAATATAATTTGTTTTGTTCCAAAAATTTAATTTTTGGATGGTTTTAGTACTTTTGGCATGTGAATGTGAAGTAATGTTGTTATATAATTTGTTTGGTTTTTAAAACTTTTAAGTTTTGGATAATTGAACTACTAGTAATGTTGTCATCTATAAATTAATGTTGTCATCTGAACTACATTTGGCATGTTATGTAATGATGTGTTATAATTTGTTTTGTTTTTTAAATTTAAGTTTTGTTTTGCTTCTGAACTACATTTGGCATGTTATGTAATGATGTGTTATAATTTGTTTTGTTTTTAAAATTTAAGTTTTGGATGCTTGAAGTACATTTGGCATGTGAAGTAATGTTGTGATCTATAATTTTTTGCTAAATTAAAAGTTAAGTTTTGGATGGTTTCAATCTACATTTGGCATGTGATATAATGTTAAATGTTTTTATTGGATAGTTGAACTATAATTGGCATGGCATGTGAAGTAATGTTATGTATGATATAATCAAAAAGTTTTTAAAACTCAAGTTTTGGATGGTTTCAATCTACATTTCGCATGTGATATTTAATGTTTTAAATGTTTAATGTTTTAATGTTGCATGATATATAATCAAAAAGTTTTTAAAACTTAATTTTTGGATGGTTTCAATCTACATTTGGCAAATGTGGTATAATGTTAAATGTTTCTATTTGACAGTTGAACTATAATTGGCATGGCATGTAAAGTAATGTTTCACGATATACAATCAAAAAGTTTTTAAAACTTAAGTTTTGGATGGTTTCAATCTAAATTTGGCACATGTGATATAATATTAAATGTTTTTATTGGATAGTTGAACTACAATTGGATGGCATGTCAAGTAATGTTGTGATATAATCAAAAAGTTTTTAAAACCCAAGTTTTGGATGGTTGAAATACATTAATCATGTGAAGTAATGTTGTGATATAATCAAAAAGTTTTTAAAACTAAGTTTTGGATACCATTTTAATCTACATTTAATGTAAATCCGTTTAATTTTGATTTAAGGTTAAATGTTTTAAATGTAAATCCATTTAATTTTGATTTAATGTTAAATGTTTTAAATGTTTTGATGTAATGTTAAATGTTTTGATCTAAGTTTTTGATGGTTTCAATCTACATTTGGCCTATGGAAGACCCCATGTGTAGACAATGGATGCATTGCAAAAGGGGAGGTGGGGGTAGGGATGGAGGGGGCAGGAGTGCTGGCTCTCGCTCTCCTCTTTCCATCCATGACACAGGTAGCCACCCTCCTCTAGCAAGCAATGAAGCATAATTTCACTTCACCAGCGCTATGGTCAAACCGAAAATTATGACGACCATTTCCATCTCTTTTCAGGAGGAGCCACAAGATGAAGGTGCTTCTAGTTCTAGGAAGCGGTGGAGAAAGTCCACCATCCCAACCCATCAGCCCCAGGACACCAGGAAGTCAGCAGATCTTCCAGTCAAATCTGGCTCGACGAGCTCCAGTAGCGATGGCGCAAGCAGCGAAAACTCCTCCCAGCACTCCAAGGGAGTAGATGATGATCCGAAGGAATATGGTTGTCCAATTGTGGAGGATAATCCTCCTACACACATCGATAGCTAGCCTGATGTCAGGTCCTCTTTAGCTTTTTCCCAGTTATGGGTAGCCCCTTTTCTGTTTTTTTGATTCAGACCCCCTCTGGTGTTGGCTAGTTAGGCAACCCAGGAGACGGGTCTCGCTATGTACATTATGTTCATTACAAGTATATATATGTAAATCCTTTAACTTTGATTTAATGTTAAATGTTAAATGTTTTGATATAATGTTAAATGTTTTGATCTAAGTTTTGGATGGTTTCAATCTACATTTGGCCTAGATGGAAGACTCCCATGTGAAGTATTGTTTTGATTGAATCAAAAAGAGTAAAGAAGTAGTTGTATATGTAAATCCCTTTAATTTTGATTTAATGTTAAATGTTAAATGTTTTGATCTATGTTTTGGATGGTTTCAATCTACATTTGGCCTAGATGGAAGATACTCCTATTTGAAGTATTGTTTTTATATATTCAAAAATATTAAAGTAGTTATATGTAAATCCCTTTAATTTTGATTTAATGTTAAATGTTAAATGTTTCAAAATATAACATGTTAAATTTTTTTATTTAAGTTTTGGATGGTTTCAATCTACATTTGGCCTAGATGGAAGACTCTCATGTGAAGTACTATTTTGATTTAATAAAAAATAGTAAAGAAGTAGTTATATGTAAATCCCTTTAATTTTGATTTAATGTTAAATGTTAAATGTTTTGATATAATGTTAAATGTTTTTATCTAAGTTTCGGATGGTTTCAATCTACATTTGGCTTAGATAGAAGACTCCTATGTGACTTGTATTGTTTTGATTTAATCAAAAAGTTTTTAAAACTCAAGTTTTGGATGGTTGAAGTACATTTGGCATCTTAAGATTGCTTTTGATCTCTACATAGTCTTGTTTGAGTGAAAAAATTTCCAATAGGAAGAACATAGCTTTTCAATGCAACTAACCATGTATCAATTGAGCTCTAATTGAAAAAAGAGTTTAAAGAAGTAGATATATGTACAAATTATCCCTTTAATTTTGATTGGAAATATAAGAAGTACATATATGTTTGTTGAATTTGGGTCAATTTCATTAATGCACTCAAATAGGTAGCCTTGTTGATTTATAATTTGGTAAATTGATGACATTCAGTTAATTGCATTCTAGAACATAGAACATATATCCAACCATTGGACAGACAAATTTTGTACTAGATTTTCAATCAGGAATAGAGATGTGGGTCAAATCCCACCAAAAGTCGGAGAAGTGCTCCGAGTCTCTTGTCTGAAAGGAATCTTCGTACAAAACTATACTGTGGATGATTTATTTACATTGCACGGATACTTTTTACTAGAAAATCTCACAAGAAAAATTGGGCACATTAAGTTCATGTATATATCCAATACGATTTTTCATCAATGCACATAGAAAAACTACTTTTAGTTAAAATTTCATTCTAGAACATATATATTGAGTACATTTAAATCATTTTTCATCAATGCACATAGTAAAACTATTTGAACAATTAATTTCATTCTAGAATGTATATATATCCAATATGTAAGTAACATTTTTCATCAATGCACATTGAACATATCCGACCATTGGACAAACAAATTTTGTACTAGATTTTCAATCAAGAATAGAGATGTGGGTCAAATCACACCAAAAGTCGGAGAAGTGCTCCGAGTCTCTTGTCTGAAAGGAATCTTCATACAAAACTATACTGTGGATGATTTATTTACATTGTGGATAATTTTTACCAGAAAATCCAACTAGTTTTTCATCAATGCACATAAGAAAAACTAGTTCCAGTTAATTGCATTCTAGAACATATATATTGAGTACGTGAATCATTTTTCATCAATGCACATAGTAAAACTACTTGAACAATTAATTGCATTCTAGAACACACACACACACACACACACACATATATATCCAATACATGTAACATTTTTCATCAATGCACATGTATAGAAAAGCTACTTTCAGTTGATACTAGAGCACGTGCATGTACCAAAACAATTTGTACATGTGCAAACACTTGCACAAATAACATAAGCAGCTCAATTTTTAGTTCAGTACTGGAAGTTCTAAAACATATTTAATCCAAAGAGAATAAATTGTTGGGCAATTCAATTAAAAAAATTCCAATGGAATGCCATCTTCAATAATCCGTTCATGATCGGATTTTGACATTTTCCATTTCTTAATTTTCATTTTTTTCTTTGATTGAACCTCTATCAACTTTATGCTTGCTGCACACACCAAGTGACTATATTGACAACTTATTGAATCAGGTTCATAGTCTTCAAAGTAAAAAAATTCCCCACTTTGATTAGTTTGTCTGAAAAAATAACCTTTCAGTATAATAGATCCTCTGTCATATTGAAATCTCTGATCATTATAGTTTTCTAATAATTTCATTTTTCGTTCAGTGCAACGCATCAAATAATACTTAACATTTTCATCGTTGTCAATAGGTGCAATTACAACAAAAACATCTCCTACACAATAAAACAAAATTAACAAAATTATACATATTTAAATTTATTTCTAAATCTTTAAATCATTAGAAAGCAATTCAAATTTTACCTTCTCTAACAAGATCAGAAACTTGATCACCATTGGATGATATTGTAGTTTCCTCTTATTGCATTTCATCAAACATTGAAACAGACATTTTTCCCTTTGTATTTAGCTCTATATGTTTCCAATCTTTTACATACATTTTGTTTTCACAAACGTCATTGGATTTTGTGTTGTCTATGCAAACATCACAAAAACAAGAATATTTTTTTTTATCCAATGCAAACACATTTCTGGACGACTTTGTTTTAATTGAATGCAATTTTCGAGTCCCTTTTATTGTTTCAACGTCATTTCCAATTGATCTATCTACGTCTTCGATCCCAATATGCCAGAAAAACCTTTATATGGAAAATTAAAAGAAGAATTTGTAAATATGATACCAAAACACAATCAAAGATAATCATTGCACGATAAATGTACAATGTTTAAAATTAGATTTCCAATAAAAATTAAATTGAATGTACCTTCGCACTTCCCTTGATGGGTTAGTCTCATGGCTTAGAGCAGTGATGCACCATTGAACAATTTCTTTAGCATTCACAAGTCGGCTTGCAGAGGGGTTCATTTGATATCTTCGAAGTGTTCATTTTATGCATGCTCCTGCACCGTCATGTTCTCCTTTTCCATGGCCAATCTTAAAGAAATTCCAACAATGTTTAATGCAGGTTTTCTTATGAAGACAACACAACCAAAAGAATGATCGTGCAGATTTGAATTGACCTGTGCATCTTTCTGACCATATCCAATGTTCAATGAATGTTATTCCACGATTTTTCAAGGAATCATAAATTTTTTCAAAACAATGTTGTACAAAATATGTATCATGTGTACGATCGTCACTGATATAAAAGTGATATTCTTTAATGATATGTCGATTTTCACTCGTGATTTCTATATGATGGACGTTTTATTCAGCATGTCTATATAGAATATGGACGAGCATGGAGACTTGGTCAAAATGATAGTATTCACTCTGAATTTCTTTTTGTGGAACAAATGTGTAGTTTTCTGCAAAATCAATCACTGACAAAATGGTCCCTAGTGGAAAAATTTCACGAGATTTTTTGAATTGCAAGTCTTGCCATCGAGCTCTATGGGAATTCTTGGTGTATTTGTAAATTTCTACCTCAAACTTTCTCAAAAATTCTATCACAAAAATTTCGTCTTCTACTAATTCAATTCTTTTAACACTATTTGCACCTTGTATCGATGTATCCATATATTCATATCTCTTCCATTTCACTTTCATGTTGGAAAATGATTGATCATTTATATCAGTACGATATTTGTTTTGAAATTTAGTCAAATTTCCACAATCATCGCATTTTTTACTACCAACACATTTCTTTTGTAAAATAGTTCATCGCTTTCTCTTTCACATAGAATTTGAGATATGAAATCACGGGTAGTGGGAGGATGAGGTGAATCCTTCCATAATGTTCTACCGAAATCAAGGAATGTGTCATAATATAACTCAAATTCCACATGATAACGGCAACAACAAGTGTCGCGTACGGTGATATGTTTTACATACCATGGTTTTTGTTGAACAAAAGCACTGAGTGAAACATGAATTTGACGATTCTCTTCTTTGAACTTGTTGAATAACTCTATCTGAGTGGTTTCCAAGAGATGTTTTTCATGTTCTTCGTACTGATTTCGTGCTATTCTTCTTCGCATCACATGCCTTGCAGTTGGTGAAACACGTGAATTGTTCTTCCAATATTCATATATTATTTTTTTAACATTTTATCCAAGTCTATCTTTGTATGGTTTCCTACAAATAGCTCTCCAACAAGCGAGTTCATCATTTACATCTATTTGCAACCAAAATTTCCGATGTTTGTGCAAAGTTTTTCGCGAGGTTCCTAATGCTCGTGCCATAGATGTTACCAAACGATTCTCTTTAGTACTTGATGAAACCATTGCCATATGTATTCCTCTACGTACAATTGAAACATTTTTATCTCTAGATCTCTTAATTGAATTTATAGTACTACTTATATTTTGTATCACATTTTCCTTCATTTTTTAATCTTTGGTTGATTTTCGAATACCCAGTAGTGTCGTAGCTTCTTTTATTTTCCTTAACGATAGGAGACCTTTCAACATTTGAGCTTGAACTGTCACCTGCTCATTTAAGAAATACTTTTCAAAAATGCAGTTAACATGATATCGTATAACATGGTCAGGTTTTTTATCTCCATATGTGTGAGTGTCAACATTTTCTAACATCTCATCATCGACACTGATTTCATCTGTACATATTCAAAAAAATAGTACATAATAAGTTTACATATGAACAATAAATAACTAAATTAATAAATATATGTATAATTTCAATAATATGTGCATGTGTTCAATATATATCTGTGTGTGTGTGTGTGTGTGTGTGTGCGTACATACCTTGTGATTCAATTTCTTCATTTGAATTTCTTTCAATATTTTCACCATCTTCAATCATTGGTTCAATATCTCTTTCATTTTCTCTTTCAAAATTTTGTATCTCATCATCAATGTTTTGAGGAATATCTCTGTCTATTTACATTAAACAAAATATTTTTCAAATTGGTTCATCAAATAAAAATTAAGCTTCACATTTTACACTAGGAAAATTTTAAATATATCAATAGATCATAATATTTACATTTACATACCTGCTTCAATTTATGCTTGAGGTTGATTTTCCCCTTCAATATTTGAGAGGGCTTCTATCTTTCTTTTGCGATATTGTCTCGTCTCTTCTCTACGTTCCTCGGGGTCTCTTTTTTTATCATATTTTCTCGCACAAGCCCTTCAATTTCCCATGATAATAGAGTATCAAGTTCAAAAAATTAGACAAAAACTCAATTAGAAAAAGCAACACAAAAGATTTAATTTAAAAAAAAAAAATTCATTTTAAATTTTTTGCAAAAAATACATACTCCAATCCAAAATACTTACTTTAAAAAATTCAAGAAAAAAATTTCTTATAAAAATGAAACGAAGCTCAAAATATTTACTTCAACTCAAAACACGTACTCTAAAAAAATGCCACTTCAAAAAATGCCTCCAACTTTAAAAAAAAAAAATGTCACTTTAAAAAATACTTCAAAAAATACTTCCAAAAAATGTCTTTTCGAAATTAAGCCCAACTCCATACTTTCAAAAAAAATGAACCACAAAAAACATCCAAAAAAATGTATTACATACTTCCAAGAAATGTCCTTTGAATGTACGTCCAAGAAAATTCCTTAAACCCAAAACAATTCTTTGCAAAATCAGGCCGCCTCCAAGAAAAGTCTTTAAACTCAAAACAATTCTTTGCAAAATCAAACGGTCTCCAAGAATTCGAAATTAAGCACAAATCCATACTTTAAAAAAAAATGAACAAAAAACATCCAAAAAAATGTATCACATACCTCCAAGAAATGTCCTTTGAATGTACGTCCAAGAAAATTCCTTAAACCCAAATTTTTTTTTTGAAAAATCAAACCGTGTCCAAGAAATGTCCTCCAAGAAAAGTCCTTAAACCCAAAACAATTCTTTGCAAAATTAGTCTGCCTCCAAGAAATGCCCTTAAACCCAAACCTCCAAGAAAAGTCTTTAAACCCAAACCAAGACCTTTATAAAATCAGACCAAATGTGCGAAATGTGCAAAAATTATGAATGATTTCGCGGCAATTTATATTGCCGCGAAATGTGTTTTAGGAGGGGCGCTACAAAATTTTCTGGCCGACAGAAAATTAGATTAAGGTTCAGCCGAACTTTGATTAAAATTTCGGCCAAACTTTGATTAAGAGTTTGGTCGAACTATTAATTCGTTAGGCTTAATGGGTCGTCGGCACAAAAAATAGTTCAGCCAAACTTTTAATCAAAGTTCGGCCGAACTAACGTGTCACCAGTTACGCAGCTTGACGTTTTTGCAACTTTGGACTAATTAAACTCCATGAAACATTCTGAATTAACTGTCGGAACCAAGACAAGCATTTTCAAAATTGAATCTACTTTCAGGAAATATAACTTTTATGTAATTTCATAAACATTTACTAATTTTAATTAATTTTCTAATAAAATGGGTGCAAACAATTTCTGAGGGTCATTATGATTCAGTGAAATCAAAATTCTGTATCTCCCAAAATACATTGTAAAAAAAATTGAAAAAATCATGGGGCATCACATTGGTCCGTCATCTCTAATGGGTAGCTTTTATATTTTTAGTTTATAACTTATATGTTAAGAAATTTTTTGCGTCACGAAACATATCCAAAATATGCATTTTTTTCATATTGGGCCAGTTCAAAAAATTCTAGTAATTATGATATGCATCCATTGGCTTTGTAAATATATCGAAACCGAAGTAGACTCAATTTAGATTGTTGTAACACATTTTTTTCTCAAAAACACAAATTTTCAATGAATACAACATTGCGTATTAACATGACTTCTTATGAATCCTTTGATTGTTAAGAAACACACACTCAAAGAAATGCTAAGTTGACATATCAAATCTGCATAAAAAAATTTCAAAAAATAAGTAATAAAAAACTAACAAAATTTCTGACAACTTCTATTTTTATCGCAAAATGAAATTCTAAACAGAAATTTTTTTATAATTTGCAGAAAGTTGAAGAACCGAAAAAAATGAAAGTTTTTTTCTCAAAAAAGGGCAAAAAGTGTAACCCAACTTCACATTTTCACCCAATCAACTACCTTCAACATAGGTTCACTTTTTAATAACAATTTTAAATGTTGAAATGACTCATCATATTTATGAGACCACTCAAATTTCACTCCTATATTTTGCAAAGAAGTGATAGGATGGGCTATATTTGAAAATATCTCAATAAATATTCTATAGTATCTTACTAAATTGATCTATATGTGAACTTGCTTGAAGATTATGTAAATTTTGCAAGTGTTTGATTAGGGTTTTAAGCCTCTTTTATCAAATTATTAAACACATAAACATGTATAAAAAGTACATTTTTTGCAGTAAACAAGAGACAATATCACCATAACATAAAACACACAACAAAAATTAATGAAGGAGTTCACCCCTCTTGGGATACATATCTTGGTCCATCTTCCAATGGTTGGGCCTCTTTCATTATGTTTAAAAGTTGGTGTTTACATACAATTACAATGTTCAAATGGTTGTATTGATAGCTCCAATGGCTTCAGAGCACTCAAAAACCCTATCTAGCCTCTTTCTGCTCCCAAAAAAGATTAAAAATAAAGAATTTATCATCTCCACAAGTTTTCTAGATATTCGTCCTACAATTTCGCCCTACCTGCAAACCGCCCTACAAATTCACCCCAAAAAGTGCTAATAGGGAAACATTTTCTCCAACCACCGGCACAAATTGTGGGATAGTTAATTTTCACAATACGGCCTATGGACTGAATATTTTATGATAAACAGGGGGGTCGGGCTAAGCCCTAGCCCATGGTCCCACCCCTTGTTTCCCATGGGCACAATGACCAGGGTTGGGGCTAGCCCCAACCCACCCCCCAAAAACACCCATCCTAACCTTTATAACAAATTTTGATGTCATAGTTGTTAAGTAACATTTGCATGTTTTGTTGGTAAGGTGTCAGTCTTGCCACTCACAAGTGTCATGTTTGAATCTGCCAGAGAGATTTCCGCACATAACAAAATTTTGGTCGGCTACCAGGGCACCACGTGGCGACCTCTAGTTGGCCCATGTGGCATTCCCTAGTTGGTCTAACCATCAACCAATGAAAACATTACATATCAAACCAACCAAAATGTGACCAATGGTGCATTGCTATTAGCGAAGAAGTTCAGTCAACCATGCATAGTTAAGGTCCAGTCAGCAGTACGAACTGCTGGTTGGGGAGCCTTGTACATCCAAAAACAATTTTCTTTGTTGTTTACCCAAACAAATAGATTACAATTGCAATATCATACGGTGCCATTTTTGCACAAAACAAGTTGTTTCGGATTCAAAACGATGAGATCTACGCAAGCGCTTAGGTTTTTTCCATTCTAAGAACTTTGAATTTTGAGTATAAATTTGATCAACCATATCATTTCCTCCCCATTGGAAGATTTTAGACATCTCAAATCTCTTTATATATCAATAAATAGATGAGGGCTCAACTCCCTCACCCTTCCAGTATTTATCCACTGAAAATTTCTTAAATGCAACAATTTGAGCTTTTCATGAAAACTGATCATTTTCCCAGACTTTGAAGACCTTGACTTGCTGTTGTAGATACCATCTTGCTGTAATTTCCTAGAATTTGTAGAACAATAACATTTCCTTGAAGGAACAAACACATTCACTCATCGGTCGTTAACTAATGAAAGCTTAAACAATTCAAATTCTTCTCACCTTGAACATTGTCAACACAATGATGTTTAACATGTCTCGCCGTGTGCTTGCCTCGAATCTTAACCAAATGTGATCGCCATTGCCATGCAACATCCCATTTCAAAGACAACATTTTGTGAAACCCACAAGAAGTAATTTTGAACCTAATGCCCTCTTTTTCAAATTTCTTTGGCACTTTATCTTTGACCTTTTCACTCTCTTGCAGTGGCATCTTGTTCACATCACTGCTCAACAATGATGTATGCTGCTGCAATTTTACCTCGTCATGTTTACCTATTTTAGGAGGCGACATGTTAGAATCCTGAAACATATTATCATAACCATTAGCAACCTCAATGAAATCATGTTTTCCATTCGATGCATCTCCTTGAAAGGTCTCATTCACAACATCTTCATGCTTGAACATTAACAAAGAAATTTTTTGACTAGCATTGACAATTCTCTTCATTTGTCCAGCATGCATAAGATACAAATTCATCTTCTTACTATGCGCTCTAACAATGTACTTAATCCCATTCTTGAATAAGTGATACTTATTCTCATGGTGATGAAAAACTACTCTCTTATCATAAAGATATGGGATAACCAAAACAATACCAAAAATAACAAGCGGAACAACATCAAGTTCAACTTCATCAAGAAAG
>JAXQQM020092797.1:0-21633 GCA_034641835.2 Pinus albicaulis | reverse complement strand
AATGATGCGGGAGCATCAAGACCTTTTTATCCATTTGTAAATATGGGGTGTGATAATATTAAATTTGTAAATATGGGGTGTGATGATTTTAATATTTTATTAATTAATTTGAATTAAATAGGAGAAAGGTGAGGATTTATGTAAATATCTTTTTATTAATAAAAAGGATATGGGGAAAATTAATAAATTGAAGGATTCTAGGGATAAAAACCTATCCTTTAGGGATGTTGAGAGATTTAGGGGGTTTGTTGAGGATTTTAAGTGATTGAGCATTTAATGTAATGATTCTTTAAAAATTGTATAAATAGGAGGGCTTTTTTGTGAGAAGGGGAGATTGTGAGAGAGTGAGAGGAGTAGAGAGCTAGTTTGGAACAACCAAGGCTGTAAGCCTTTGGTAAATTGTAAGGGCCATCAATCTGGAATATCAGGCCAAACTAAGTTGTAAGTAATTTGGTTTTGATTTCAGATATATATATTTGGTGACTGGTTGTGGAGGTTATATTTATCTCTAGTTAAATGTATATATATGTTTGAAACATTGGTTGTTGAAAAGTTCGATTAAAAGAAGTGTGAAGAATTTTTAAGATTGATCTATGCGCTCAAGCATCACAATTACTGTGTTGAACAAATCTAGGCATAAGTTTGTTTGTGGAACTCGATTTTGAGTTGGTTCATATGTAATTTGGAAACTGAGCGTAGGAGGGCGCAAAATTTTCTCTGCTAGAATTCAATTAAAAATTATGCAGTGACATAGTTTGAATAGAGCGATCGAGGAGTGACGCTGCGGCATTTGAAGTTTGGAAAAGTCGATTTTGAGTTTGTATAGATATGTGAATCTCTGCGGTCTTTTGAACAAAGGAATGTTGATGGCGTAGGCATGTTGGTATTTGTTTTCAATGTGTATCGATTCGGCGGTTTTAATCGATCAAAAAGTAAATGCAAAGGAAATCAATTCGCGGGTGAATTGGTTTAATTACTGAATGTATTAATTTGGATGTGAAAATGTCAAACTACGTCAAGCGTTAGAAGCGATCTCGGATCTGGGAAGAACGGTTTGAAATAATTAAGTGTCGGCGTTTCCAATGAAATTCGATTTTCGGTTCAAATGTATAGGCGCAGAATTCAATGTATATTGAGATTTGATGTGATATATATATGGCACTGAGTTTGTATCAAATTGAATTTAAACCACACGCTGTTGCAAGAATTGCATAATCCATGAGAAGTGTTGAAACATCTGTCTTAAAACGGAATCCGGCATTAAAGCTTCTATTGGGTCGATTTCATGGCTCTAACAGAGTTTAAACTCATAGTTTGTTACCAGATACAAAAATGCTGAAGTTGCATAGTTTGTTGATAGCGCAGAGTTTGTTGATGAATTTATAGCGCAGAGTTTGTTGTTGTTGATGAAGTTGCATAGTTTGTTGATGAATTGAAAGTGCAGAGTTGAAGAACAGGATCGATCTACAGTGATGATAATTGCAAAGTGAAATCGTGGTCTGAACCAAGGTAAGAGAAATTGCCAGATTGCAATATTTAAATCTGATTGAATCAATTGCCTGGAAATATATGGCATAAGCGCACCCTTTTGTTTTTGCCGGACGAAGGATCCAGTGTTGAAGAAATTATGTATTTGGAAGTGAATCTTGAATGGACAGAATACGTTGGGTTATTAAAAGTCAAAATCGTTGCAGCGGAGTGTATGCAGAGAGCTGTGAAGTCAATCGCTGAAACTGCAATTGGGAACACCGAAAAAAAAAAAAAAAATCGTGGTAACTCCGGGTAAAATTCCAGATCTATTTCTATGCGTTTGACATTGAATTTGTATGAAAGCGCTGTGAATTTGATGACAGTGTAAAGGCAGAACGATGTTACAAACCAGAAGCACGGTAATTGGAGATAAATGAATGCAGGTCACTATTGAAAAGAAATCGAACTGAACTAGCACAGGTTGAATGTCAAATAGAAAGTTGACAGAAAGGAAAGCTGACTGCATGGGATGGAAATGAGGAGTTCAGATTTTCTAAATCTGATATAGGTGAGTATTTAAATGTTAATTTAAAAGATGCATGTAAATCCAAGATTTGGTTGGAACTTAATCAATGGGTTTTTGAGAAGATGGTTTCATGGTCATGGTTTTAAAACCATAAACCCATATAATGGAAACTTCCGCACATTGAAATGCTAAAGGGATGAATTTGCCAGTGATTGATGATTTTGAGTAAATGCTGAGTATGAATTTTTATGTATGGGAATATGAAGATCTTGGATACCTTCAATTTGTCAGAAAATTGAAACAAGCTTCCACATATGAATGGAGATTGCCAGAATATGAAATCTTCAAGATTAGAGTGTTAGTTGGTAAAGTGAGTTAAATGCATTCTTATATGGGATATATTAGAGATGCATTCTTGTATGCATGGTCCTGGGTATTGCAGGCTGGCCTAGCTTGCGTCATTTTTGGTATCAAAGCCGGAATGCTCTGTTGGAATGTTTATCTTCTGAATGAAGACAGAAGGTTTTGTTGAATTGAAATGTATTCTGAATGTGTGATGAATGATGAAATAGCAGATGTGTATGAAGGCAAAGGAGGTCAGATTTTAATCTGACAGTCAAAGCAAACCAGAGTACAGCTGAAGAATTGAGCAGGTATTGGGTGTGGTTAATTTTGATTTGAATTTTACTGACAAGAAATGGAATGAGGATTGATGGTTGCAGCAAAGAGGGAATTGTTGCTGACAGCTGAAGTTGCCAGAAGGTTGGAAAAGAGAATCAGATTTTAAAATCTGATTGACAGTGAAATTTTGCAGAGGAAGCATAAGGATTTGCTGGAACAGATTTGCAGGAGTGATGAGATTGAAGTACAGGAGAATGAAAGGACAAGATCAGACTGAGATCTTGAAGGTAAGGTGATCTGGGTTTATTTGAATTTGAAGATTGTAGTCTTTGCGTTAAAGCAGAAGTATTTTTGCAACTCCCAAAAGGAAAATCCATAGAAGACATGTTTAAAATTGCTAACAGAAAACTGGTGAAAGCATAGGTGGCAGAACCTTGAGGAAATCCAATAGAGATTGGATAAGGAAGACAGTTGTGAACAGGCAGATGAGTTGAAGCCCAGGAAGAGCAAAGGGAAGTGCTCAAAGGAGGTTCCAGAGATAGAACCAATTGCTTGCCAAAAGACCGAGTGAGGAGGGCTTGGTCAGGTAAGTGGCGGCAGGACAGGACTTGCTGCTGAAGAGGCTTTAGTGTAACTCATAGAAAAGTAAGTGAGGGACTCATAGAGATGGAAATGATGATGACTAGTGACAGTCGTCACAGAGGTTCTGAAATAAACCACAGCAGAAGACAAAAGGAAAAGGATGCCAAGACAGTTGGCATACAGAGACAGTTAAGCAAAGAGGAATATGAAAGGGAGAAGGCTGAAATAGCAGTTCAGCTTGAGGTGTTGATGGAGATGTTGCAAAGAAATGAGGAAGACCAGAAGCGTGGTTATGTCATGAGAAAGAAGTTGAGGTGGCAGAGGCTACAACAGAAGTGGAATCATCAGATGAATATGCAGTTGATAAAGGAACTAAGGGAACTTGAACGGGTTATAGATGCCAGACAGAAGAAAGAGAAGCTCGAAACAATTGAGCTACAGCAAAAGGAAGATGCTGAAGAAGATGTTGAAGTTTCAATATGTTACCCAGAGAGTGGACCATTACTTTTTGAAAGTGATGAAGAGCTGGAGGAGTTGAATCATATGAATGATTCAAAGCAGCGCGAAGATTTGATGACTGAAGCATCAAACAAGACCGTAAGGTCTTGTGATTTTAAAACTGATGATTTGTGTGTGATTGCAGGTTTGGAAGAAGATAGACAGTCTTTTAAAGCTGACAAAGATGTGGAAGAGTACCTTCCAGAAGATGAAAGTTTTGAAGCAGAAGCTGGGAAAGAATCAGTTCACTACAGTGGACAAATGCTGGAAGACATCATTGAGATAGCTGATGAGAAGTGGAGACTAGCTGACAGTCTCAAGAGTTTGGATCAGCATACTGATATGCTGACAGAAGAAGAGAAATCAACACAACATACTGAAGTGTTGCTAAAGGGAAAAGAGGTGGATATTCAAATGAAAGAAGAAGAGGAAGAACATCTACTGAAGGATGTCCAGGATAGATTGCTGAAGAAGGATGACAAAGCAGTTGTCATAAATGATAATCAAGAAGAAATTGCAGATAAAATTGCAGGTGACAAGCAAAGGAATGTTGCAGAGGGAAAGGAAGATTGGGAGGCCGCAACATCCATAGTGACAGCAAGAGCAACATGGTTTATTGAAGATGTGGGAAGAAACCAGCAGAAAGAGGACATACTGGACAGAGAAATTGAGTTGATAAGAAAGTTAATGATAAAAACATCCCAGAGAAAGAGAGCCGAAAGAAAGAAAAGGAGCGACAACAAGAGAATGACAGCGAAAGATTGCAAAAGCAGAGCAGGTGGAGCACTACAACACAAAACATGGAAACCTGGAAGACGACGGCAGATAGCAACAGCAGTGAAGCAATCGACAAGCACAGAAGACTTACAAAATAAAATTTGGGATCCAGGAGGAGATATCCAGACTTATGACCAGGTGGTCATGAATTTTCTTACATGGGGAGTCTGATGCAGGAGCATCAAGACCTTTTTATCCATTTGTAAATATGGGGTGTGATAATATTAAATTTGTAAATATGGGGTGTGATGATTTTAATATTTTATTAATTAATTTGAATTAAATAGGAGAAGGTGAGGATTTATGTAAATATCTTTTTATTAATAAAAGGATATGAAGAAAATTAATAAATTGAAGGATTCTAGGGATAAAAACCTATCCTTTAGGGATGTTGAGAGATTTAGGGGTTTGTTGAGGATTTTAAGTGATTGAGCATTTAATGTAATGATTCTTTAAAAATTGTATAAATAGGAGGGCTTTTTTGTGAGAAGGGGAGATGGTGAGAGAGTGAGAGGAGTAGAGAGCTAGTTTGGAACAACCAAGGCTGTAAGCCTTTGGTAAATTGTAAGGGCCATCAATCTGGAATATCAGGCCAAACTAAGTTGTAAGTAATTTTGTTTTGATTTCAGATATATATATTTGGTGACTGGTTGTGGAGGTTATATTTATCTCTAGTTAAATGTATATATATGTTTGAAACATTGGTTGTTGGAAAGTTCGATTAAAAGAAGTGTGAAGAATTTTTAAGATTGATCTATGCGCTCAAGCATCACACTTACTGTGTTGAACAAATCTAGGCATAGATTTATTTGTGGAACTCGATTTTGAGTTGGTTGATATGTAATTTGGAAACTGAGCGTAGGAGGGCGCAAAATTTTCTCTGCTAGAATTCAATTAAAAATTATGCAGTGACATAGTTTGAATAGAGCAGTAAAGGAGTGACTCTGGCATTTGAAGTTTGGAAAAGTCGATTTTGAGGTTTGTATAGATATGTCTATAGCTGAGTCTTGAACAAAGTCATTGTTGAAGCTAGTAGGCATGTTGGTATTTGTTTTCAATGTGTATCGATTCAGCAGTTTTAATCGATCAAAAAGTAAATGCAGAAGGAAATCAATTCGCAGGTGAATTGGTTTAATCGCCTGAATGTATTAATTTGGATGTGGAAATGTCAAACTATAATCCCCAAGCGTTGAAGGCGATCTCAGATCTGGGAAGAACGCAGGTTTGAAATAATTTAGTGTCAGCGTTTACAATGAAATTCGATTTTTCAGTTCAAATGTATAGCTGTGGGAAATTCAATGTATATTGAGATTTGATGTGATATATATATGGCGCTAAGTTTGTATGCGTGCTGTATCAAATTGAATTTAAACCACACGCTGTTTTGGTTGCAAGAATTGCATAATCCATGAGAAGTGTTGAAGCCGCTGTATTAAAACCGAATCCGGCATTGAAGCTTCTGTTTGGGTCGATTTCATGGCTCTAACAGAGTTTAAACTCATAGTTAATCTGATATGCAAAAATGCGCAGAGTTGCAGTGTTTGTTGATGGCGTAGAGTTTGTTGATGAATTTATAGCGCGAGTTTGTTGTTGTTGATGAAGTTGCATAGTTTGTTGATGAATTGAAAGTGCGAGTTGAAGAACGGGATCGATCTACGGTGATGATAATTGCGAGTGAAATCGTGGTACGAACCAAGGTAGAGGGTACTTGATTGCAATATTTAAATCTGATTGGATCGAATTGCTGGAAATATATGGCATAAGCGCACCCTTTGTTTTTGTACCACGAAGGATCAGGTTGTTGATAAAATTATGTATTTGGGGAAGTGAATCTTGAATGGACGGAATACGTTGGGTTATTAAAGTCAAAATCGTTGCGACGGAGTGTATGCGGATCTTAGTGAAGTCCAATCGCTGAAGGTAGCTATCAATCACGAAAAAAAAAAATCGTGGTAACTCCAGGTAAAATTCCAGATCTATTTCTATGCGTTTGACATTGAATTTGTATGAAAGCGCTGTGAATTTGATGACAGTGTAAAGGCATAACGATGTTACAAACCAGAAGCACGGTAATTGGAGATAAATGAATGCGGGTCATATTGAAAAGAAATCGGGGCGGAACTAGCACGAGTTGAATGTCAAATAGAAAGTTGACGAAGGAAAATTTGTTGCATGGGATGGTGATAAAATGAGGAGTTCAGATTTTCTAAATCTGATATAGGTGAGTATTTAAATGTTAATTTAAAAGATGCATGTAAATCCAAGATTTGGTTAGAACTTAATCAATGGGTTTTTGAGAAGATGGTTTCATGATCATGGTTTTAAAACCATAAACCCATATAATGGAAACTTCCGCACATTGAAATGCTAAAGGGATGAATTTGCCAGTGATTGATGATTTTGATAAATGCTGAGTATGAATTTTTATGTATGGGAATATGAAGATCTTGGATACCTTCAATTTGTCAGAAAATTGAAACAAGCTTGGACAGAATTTGAAACAAGCTTCCACATATGAATGGAGATTGCCCGAGTATGAAATTATCAAGATTAGAGTGTTAGTTGGTAAAGTGAGTTAAATGCATTCTTATATGGGATATATTAGAGATGCATTCTTGTATGCATGGTCCTGGGTATTGCAGGCTGGCCTAGCTTGCGTCACATAAGCAATCTGCCGGATCCAACCTGAATCATATCAAAGCCAAAGCAACAACGCGTCACCAGATTCAAACAACGATAAAAAACTATGTATCGTAATATAAATCTCTGCTCCTACAATCTCTTAATCCATTCTCTTTGGGACCTCCTATCTTCTTTGCCGTGGACCAAGCATAATCATAGGGTTATTGTGTTATTGGTGCAGTCCTGTTACTCCTGGCGTAATGCAGGTGTGGTTCCTGTGACTTGGCGGGGTGCCTAGCTCTAGCTCCTCCAGGTGAGGGATGGATAGGGCGGGTAAGCAATTAGAGGGCATGAGGATTGTGGTAGAGTAAGGGTTTCATAAGGCGTTGGCATTTTTTCCATAAATCCTAATGTGTGGATGCAGATTGAAGCAAGGATCTGCTGATCTCTCTTGCTGCATTTATGTTTCTTCCGTATTAGAGGTAAATAAAGGTTATTTAGGTCAACAAAGTTGAGCGATCCCATGGCTTTTCCTTTTGCCAGTGGGTGACCGTATCCTGTTGAAGTGATCCCGGCTCGTGCTAATTTCCTTCTTATTCTTCTTTGAAGCTCCATCCATCAATCAAGCAAGCCAGTAATAGGTTGCTCAAAGGGTATGGTGAAATAAGGAAAAAAGAGATTGAAGTGTCCCGATGAGGTATTGGCTTCTGACTTGCCAAAGAAGTGTTTGTATGGGTCAAAACCAGCTACTGATAAGGTTTCCAAAATTGTGTTCCAATCTAAGTTGTTCTTGGCAGTGCCCACCAAGTAGGCAATAAGCGATAGCGATCAAGTGGCTCCCTCCTTCTTGACACCACCCCCTCCTTTCAATTCATTTACACCAACCTTCTTCCTTCCACCACAACACCATTTATGCCGCAACTCAAAAAAGCCGAGCGAACGAGCGATCACACTGAACAAGATGCAACCCTTTGACATGTAAAAGCTGTTCACCACCAGCTAACACAGAGCCATAGTTCACTATCATTTCCATTAAGAAATCCCATTTGTATGTAACACGAGCATATAAACCAGAACCCGAGCTAACCATCCATTTCGATAAGCATAATGAATCCACTAGAGCTAACCACCATTTCAAGAGCCAACCGAGAATCAGATCAACGCGACAATACGATAAATCCTTGACTAGATCCGAAGCTCTTCCCCAAGGCCAACACAAGGTACTACTAGGAGAGCCAATACGAAGGCGAGAATCAATCCACCCACGGAGCTCAAACTAGGGCCGGATCACCCCGATACATTCCACTTCGAACAAAACGGTCGATTCAACCTACGACTAATTCCAGATCAAACAAGACAAAACAAACCAACCGAGTAGGCAATCGTGATCGATCAACAAGCTGCCCATGGTCTGTATTTGGTATAATAATCAATGTTATTAAGCAGAATATATCTCAATCCATTCATATTCTCTTGTGGCCACCCCCTCTCTTTTTTCAAAGTGTCATGTGTAGACCAAGCGTAACCAAAGGGTTATTGGCAGATGGTAGGTGCCTAGCTCTGGCTCCTACAGTTGAGGTATGTCTACGGCGTGAAGGTAAATGATCAGAAAAGGTATGTTTGATTCTGGACAAAATCCATTTCTGTGTTTCGATGAGTGATTGGCCATTTTTCCTCTTAAAAGTGAAATTCTATATATTCAAACTGGCTACTGATAAGTTTTTCCAAATTATGTTCCAAGCAAAGATGTTCTGGCTGTGCCCAAGTGGTGGGTGTATCCTGAAGTGATTCCGTCTCATGCTAATGTCCCTCCTTAAGTTCCTTCCCTTATTCTGTGTCCTTTCTCTGGCTGACTACATGAAGCAATATGTGCTAACGCTCAAACGGGTCAATCCCTCCTGTTATAGGTAACTGTGCTTAAAGGGTATGTTTCAATAGAGAAAAAATCTCCATTGCGCTGGACGAACGAGCTTAAATTGTCTGAATCTTTCATCCATATCATACAAATTTGGCGTCGAAAACTCCTCCGATAGAAGCTAGAATTCGTTCTGTTCAGATATTGATTAGTTCGATATGGTTTACGCGTCATTGGTTCCCGAAAGAGTAAATATTTCCATCAGCTAAACCCTTTATGACCCTGCCTTCGAACTCGTATTCCGTTAATACATGATCGACGGAGGCCTCTTCAACATGTGTTACTACGTCGTATGCTCCTACTCCGTCTTTCCTTCCATAAGTTCTCAATTTTGGTGCTTTTCGATCCCCAGATGCTACGGGGAACGAAGGGCGAGATACAATTTTTTAACCTATTATTACTGAAATTCCCACTTCAAGGCCACCTAGCCGTGGGTCAGCGCTATACTTTTCTCTCACAAATTGACCAGTTTCGATTGCTAAGTTCAACGATCAATGACCCTTTCACTAGCGAATTTACCATCTCAATAGGTCAGTTTCTTTCATGCCCATACTAAAAGAACTGCCTTTTCTCTCAACCGCCTACAGTTACTTCATTGGAAACAAAGCCTAAGCTAGTGTCTTTGCAAACAAAAGCTGGGACTGGGAATATTGGGATTTGAAAGCTGGCGTAATGAAAGCGACCAATTCCTCTACCCTTGTTCATCATTCATTCTTTCTTACATAGGGATGGATCTTGCTGCTTCTGGGTGAATGGAAAGGTAGGGTCCATATTTAGAAACCTCACCCTATTACACGTAGATGGATGGGGAAGCCCTTTTTTATAATAGAGAGCACTTCAACCCATTTATGTATGCACTGTGCCGTCTTGGCAACTTCCTTTCTTGGGCGTTAATGCAATGATGTCAGAAATAATGAATTCTGTGCTTAGACGGACCCCGTGCTTCTACGCTGCCGAAGCACTTCTATCTATGCACCCACACTATAGACCCTAGAGCACGCCCAAGACCAATAGGACCTAGTAAGGTTTGAAGTAGTTGTTTGCCCAAAGAAATTCAACCGACTCCTAATATTGATGAGATGGCGGGAGATCAAAAGATGATGCAGCATTCTTCGTTCTCCACTATCTTATATAACATTATTTTGCCGATGAATTCCTATTGGAAGGAGGAAAAGGACCCTAGCCTCCGGTGATATTATGACCATGCCGAGTCTTAGATGGGAAGGTGTAATGCATTACTTGTCAAGCCTGGGGAAGGAAGGGGTAGAATGGAGGCTTCCCAAGTTTGAGCTTGATTTGAATGACATTAGCAGGAGGCCAGGCAGCGGATAGAAACACCACCCTGCCTGCAGAGAAGCGCATTATATGCCTCATGCTCAATCAATCCCTCCCTCAATCAGTAAGGCAGGTAGCAAGATATCTAAGCAGGCATATAGACCATATATCTCAGGCAATAAGCAAGATTCAAGATTAGCATTTCGGTAAGGGGGCGATTCTTTATCATATCGAAGGCAGGCAACAAGGGAGGTCGAGAGAAGGCATTCAGGTTGAAGGTCGCAAGTTCTCTCTCAGGCAGGGATAACAAAATATCAAGCGATAAGCCATTGAGATACGACAACAAGTTCGATGAAGACATTGAGTCGAGTCGAAAGGTCTAAGTTGTTTGATGAAGGTGGGTCTCCAAGGGAAAAAGAGTCAAGGCGCAAGAAGAGAAGGAAATAAGTTCGTAAGGTGGTAGCTCAAACTAAAACAACTAAGCATTCATTCCCAGCACCTTCGCAAGCTCGCAAACACCCAGCAATCATATCATAAATCCCGCCGCTGTACGCAAGGGAGAGGGACAAGTTAGTTGTTCCCCATCTATTTCTATAAGGTGTGGGGTCAAGGATACTTTTCTCCATTGGTTGTTGGGGTTGAAGGGAGGAACAATTTCTTCATTTATTGATTTATTTATTTATTAGGAGGTATTGCAGCTAGATGAGCCACCACTATACCATCGCTGGGAGAATCAACCCGAGAAGGCTAGGGGGATGGTGGAAAAAGAGACGAACAAATGAACGGGCATTCTTACTTACGTGCTTCCTTCCTAGATAGATTGTCTGTTTGGGTTGGGAGTAGGCACAAAGTTTGGGTGAACCAGAAAGGTAAGGCAGGAGGTACGCTTGTAAGAGTGCCCTCCTAAGAGATTAAGAAAGGCAAGTGTGAAGAATCTCCTGGCAATGCTGGCTGTCTGGGCATCTCCTAGCAATGTCTTAAGTCCGTCGAAAAAGGCTCTCTGATTGACCATCATCAAACTACCGTGTTTCATCAGTTCTGGTTGCTTGTAATCCATCTGGCAGTTCACGACGTGCCTGGTTAAGTTCCCAGGATCTCTGCTAAAGCGCTGTCTGTCTAGATAAAATAAGGCAGTTCAATGATATCTGCATCTGCTAAAGGTTCAACTGTCGTTCCTCAATCCGGGGCAGTTATTAGGATCCCACACCAGTTGGTAGTTGCGGTCCAACCTATAAAAGCTTGGTTGGGTCCTGCAAAGATAGTAAGTCTATTTAAAATGAAAGCTCGTAATAAGTGTTATATTATATACGTAATAAGAAAAAGGTGATTCCTAGATAAACAAGGCCTCTTCTATAAAGCTCGCCTTTGCGCCTCTTAACTCATTTCTTTTTCCGGGCTCCCTATTTAGGCACCAGGTTGTGGGCAAACACCCAGGTCGGGTTTCTCAAAAAACCTTCCATGTCTTTTCTAAATCAAAAACTTACCCTCGTACTTCAAGAAAGTCCCTCCGGGTCCTCGTTTGTCATGGGTCTGAAGGCATAATTATAATCGGGTTTGATAACTTGATTTGTCAATATGTAACTTCACTCCGTGCCTGTTATTTCTCTAAAGAGGAGGTCATTTTCCAACACTCTGAGGGGGTAGAAAATCTGACCCGAACAGCTATTTTTTTCTTTTCCGGCTGTCCATCAATGAAAAAACAAAATGTTATTCGCCCAAATGCAATTTGAGATATATAATCCCATAGGTTGTGTGGGTTCAGAGATTGATCCATTTGGGTCTCGAATTCGCATTTGTCTTAAGCGAAATATCATATTTCATGCAGTTAATATTATTCCTTATAATCAGGCAGGGGGAAAGTAGGTGCGCAGCAATAAGATTCCTATATTAAGGCACTATGCATGTTGGGTGCTCGGTTCCAGTCGATCAGAAACTGGAATCGCTTAAACGCGCTTTGTCTAAATAAAATATGGATGCCGGATTGGTAGAGAACAGTGAAGTAAAGGAAAATAGGCCTAAGGTCAATAGTAATAGTGCCTATGCCTACCCATGACGTAATCATGACTCAAGCAAGTGTGAGTTCAGGTCTGTGAATGCTGTCTGTCTAGGCGCGATAAATCCAAAAGCTCTAAGAGCTCTAAGGGAAGTCGGTTAATGCTGGCTGTCTTTTTAGGGAATTTCCAAAGGTAAGTCATAATATTGGTAAAGCGGATGGGTGCCCGGTTGGTATATTGTAAAGGTAAAGTCAAGGTAGGCTGATCAAGTAAATATACTGGTCTAAGTGGCCCACCCTAATCAAATCGGAATAAGTCCTGGCTAGGAGTAGTTATTTCCTCAATAAGGTAGTTGCCAGACATGCTAGGTCAGACAAGCATGAATCCCGTAGAGTAGGTTGAAGTAATAGGAATCGTGTAAGTTCCAACCAACCCAAGCTCATGAATGCTCTAAGTTCAGGCAGGTAATGGATCGTTTCTATTCTATAAAGGTTCGTTAATATGCCCACCCAAGTGCTCAAGCATGCACATGAAGTCAAAGTATAGATCTAAAGTTCATATGATAGGTCAAAGTGCCGACCCCCATAAAATATCATATCATAAGTTCTGGTTGGGACATAGTTACTAAATTCAAGAAGTTCTGAGGGTCCCATCTACCAACTGTTCTATTATGTAAATAAGGGTAATCATTACATATGTGATAGAAGCTGGTTAGAATAGTAGTTAAGTGTAATTAGCTAGTATACATCTATTATGGAAATAAGGGATAACATATTCGTAGTAATCCATATAACTTACATATGGAAGCTTAGAGCTTAGTTGTAATAGAGTGTATTGTTTCCATTGATATGGAGGCAACACACACTGTGGAATATGGTTCAAGCTTGTATTGTATGGTCTCCTATCACACTCAGATCACACTCAGACTATCTACATAATTAAGAGTAATGGTGAAGTAATATAGTCAATTGTTCCCATTCAAGCTCATATCCAGCTTAGAGTGTTCTATCTCATAAAGCTCAATATACGTAATAGCATAATAACCTAAAGGTAAAGAGTATACAACACCAATCATACTGAAGCAATGGTTGCAGCTATCATGAAATCCATATCATACCAGATTATGGCACGTTATCCACATAATGTAATAGTGTTAATTACAGAGATTACGGACATGAACTATTAGTAATACATGCTATTTGTTCCAAGAAGTTTACATTCATCTTAATTACGAGAACACAATATGCTTATCCTTTACCTATAACTCATACTATTCCCATATGTTTCATTCATATTACCTTATCTCATAGGGTTAAGTGTTTCAAGCATATACCTAATATCATAAGGTTAAGTGCTTCAAGCGTGATAACAATGAAAGCTGTTGAATACTGTTCCATTTGGATATCACTCTACACTAGAAGGATATCACTAGCTTAATGGGGTTCCTACTACTTCTCTAATGATTACAGAACATGTATAGATAAGCTCTTGTATTACCATTGATTCCTGGGAGAATACACACCTATGAACATACTAAGCTTCTCTATTACTAACATAGTAGTAATGAACCATATTAGATATAGTATTAGATCAGTATTATTGCTTAACAAATAAGCCTTACTATCATTTCGTGTATTTATTACAGCTTATACTTGGATTTTATAATAACAAGGGTGTTCATACTCTATAGCTTATACATGTAACTTATACCTATACTGCTCAAGCTATGCTTCTATGTGTAACTATTACAAGGAGAAAGGGAAATCCATAACCAACTATCAAGTAATGGGAAAGCCACTAGTACAACAAGCTCAGATAAACTAGTAGTGTTACTAATTACGATATTACGTATATTTCCTAGTCAAGATTTTTGTATTCCTATCTGTGATTAATATGGGATATCACATAGCTAAGATAGTGTAAGTATAGTGCTACAGGGATTGGTTATCAGCTACTAACAATTAAGACTAATGGGAATCATGCTTCATTATATTAGGCTATATTCAGGATAATTAGTAACCATGGAGAAATAAGCTGCCCTATATACTAGTAAGCTTTCTATAAGTGTTCATAAGCTAGTGTTACTGATTGTTTTACTTCATCTGCTTCAATGGAATCAAAGCCACCATATGTTAATAGTGATATGATACCTATGTAATAAAACCAATGATAAGAATTACCCATATCGAACCACCTGCTTAATCACTGTAATTGTAATAAAAGACCAATAATGAACACTATCAGTATAAGCTGTGAAAACCATAGACTCAATATAACGATCATAGTAATAAGTACTAGTATTTTTTATTACATACGTTTGTTTGTATGTGATTTATTCTGCTATTCCTTATAGTTACATGTAGAATGAGCTTACTACAGCTTGTTAATAGGTGATGTGTTATGTATCCCATAGGTTGAGCAATTGAGTTCCGTTTCACACAGCTTAGTAAATACGAGTACTATAAGTATGCCATATCCAGGTCAAGCTTACTCATGTTCATATCTTATGCAGTTACTATAAGCATTACAACTTAATTACGACTAGTTTGAAGCTTAAGAAAATCCCTCTCTTTGTCATAGTGATCTACTAGTTTGAATCTAGTACACAATATTTCCCTAATATATAAGTGTAAGATGCATAGTGGGCTCATAAACCACAGGTAATAGTTAGACTCTATTATATACATATAAGCTTAAATATGATTCAAACATCTATGGTATGCATTATGAGTACGCTGCTTTAGATTAAGCTATCCATTCAAAGCTGATCTTACTAAACATAACCATCATAGTTATGGTAATAGTACTCGTCATTAAAGCACAGTACCTGTTCGATATAAGGAACTATCCATAACATAGCATATTGAATTAGTATAGAGTACGAGGTTATGTTGTTGCTCATTACCTCTTGCTACTGGTTTCATTATGTACAAGTAAACCAATCATATTAGCTTACATATCTTGTGTGTTTGCATGTTAACATAGGTAATGATAGTCGTGTAATAGAACACATCAGTTTAGATTACTGTATTTCCATAAAGTTTGATATGAAGATCGATGATGAATACGTGATACATTACTGTACACAACATATCACTAATCTGTACCGAGTTTGCACTATCTCATTTCTGTTCTGATTACTAAGAGCTCGAATTCATTAGGGAATTAGCTTAGAAAATGCTACATCATTAACATTATGGATATTACTATACCTGTTATTAACATAAGCTTGTTCAATAGATTAGTGTAATAAGCCTTGTTATGATCTTAAAGCACTCATTACTAGTTACGTTATTAGCCTAATTAGATTCAATGATAGTGAAAGGTTATGTATAAGCAAAGATCACAGAGCTTAATCTGTGTAAGTAGTTATGTCAAGATCATAGCTAAGCAACAAGCCAGAATCACTTACCTTTCTTGTTATCAGTTCCATAAGAGCAATCATGTTATGGTAATAATTATGTGGAATCAATGACGAGTAGTAATTCCATAGTAACATATGACGAAGCTGCTCATGTTCAACGCTTGTTTCATACCTTACACTAGTCTATGGTTTCTACTAGGAATACCATGTATATACGTGATATGGAATAGCTCTAGTTTCATCAGCTTAAACATTACAAATATGCTTATACTATGGGTTATGTTTGTTACTTAACCATAGCTATCGTTCCATCTTCATCTATGTGCTTTGAAGTTACTTCTACCAAATCATGAAGTGCTCATGTGTTATGTTGATACAAGCTATTGGTTCCAATATCATAGCCCTTTTAGCTTAAGTAATACAGATACGTATCACTTCTATTAACTTACAAGTAATAAGGGTGTTTTAATACTATACCAAGTATCTCTAACTACCATTACTTGTGCTACTAATACAAGTTCTTTACAATACAGCTTATGTGTTTCCCTCCCTCTAAATTTGTATGATATGGATGAAAAATGACTATGATATTGATCTCGTCGCTTGCCCAGTAGTAAAGAAAACTCTGGAACTTGGTAGCCATTGTATATGCTTCACTAAGACATTATCAACTGCATCAAGCACTTGGCCCGCCTACTTAATAACTCCGTTCAATAGGCACCAACCCTCCAGAGTGACTCCATATGTTGTGTAACTAGCTTCAAAAATAGAAGAAAAGAGATATCAATGCCTTAGAAATAAGCCACTTCGAGGGGGCAACCTCCAATACATTACATAAATGCACAATTCTTAGATGATACAATTTACAAAACCTCCTTTCTATATATAGGAGTCCATGGGGCCATAATGTAATCCTAGTGGGCCACAATGTAATCCTAGCCGACCTAACAATAATAATTTAAGGGCACAATAATAACAAAATGGGTGTTACAAGGGTACAATAATAACAATAAGGGGGTTACACTAACAATAATAAGGGACTATACTAGTGATATAGGGACCTAACATGCCCCTCTCCTTCAAAAAAGTGTTGTCCTCAACGCTTGAGTAGCTCCGGGTGCTTCTGTATAAAATTCTCATCCTCCCATGTAGAATCTTCGGTGGGTAAGTTCTTCCACTTGATGAGATACTCTGAAATTGATCAATTCCGTAGCTGTCGAGTTCTTGTTTCCATGACCGCTTCAGGTTCCAATATGATTTTCCTTCCTCATCAAGTTCTGGCAATATTGTTTGAACTGGAAGATTTTCACCTATAACATTTTTTAAGCATGAAACATGGAAAACTGGATGTACTCGCGAAGAAGCAGGAAGCTCCAATTTGTATGCCATAGAACCAATCTTTTGCAACACCTTGTAAGGACCATAGTACTTTGTTGATAATTTATTATCCTTCTTAGCTTGCTTGAGGGACATTTGTTTGTATGGTTGTAGCCGTAAAAATACCCAATCTCCTACATCAAAACTTCTCTCGCTACGATGTTGATCTGCCCGTTGTTTCATTCGATTTTGCGACAAATTCAGGTTATCCTTTAAGAGTTGGAGAACTTCTTGCTGATGCTCGATGTGATCTTCCACTGCTTGAACCTTCGAATTTTCTCTTAAGGATGATGTGATGGATGGTGGATGATATCCATAAAGTTCCATAAATGGGGTCATTTTTGCTGCAGTATGGAAGGAAGTGTTATACCACCATTCAGCAAGAGGTAACCACTTGACCCATTGTTTTTTTTTATCAGATACAAAACAATGAAGATATCCTTCCAAACATTTATTTACAATCTCAGTTTGACCATCAGATTGAGGATGATAAGATGAGCTATGAGCTAATTGAGTACCCAAATAAGAAAACAACTCCGTCCAAAAATTTCCAGTAAAAATGGGATCTCTATCGCTCACAATAACCCTTGGGCTTCCATGTAGCTTTTGAATTCTATCCATAAATGTAGTAGAAACTGTACTTGCTTTAAATGGATGAGATAATGCACAAAAGTGTGCATACTTGGTAAGTCTATGAACTACCACCATGATGACACTCTTTCCTTCGGACTTAGGTAAACCTGTGATAAAATCCATTGAAATCTCCTCCCAACGTTGACTTGGAATGGATAAAGGTTGTAGAAGTCCTGGGGTCTTAATTGTCTCCACTTTATTCTGCTGGAAAACCAAACATTACGCCACAAAATTTTGAATATCAGATTTAAGGCCATCCCAAAAAAATTCTTTCTTCACCCTGTGGTAAGTTTTTAAAAATCTTGAGTGTCCTCCTAAAGGAGAAGTGTGCAATTCGAGAAGAATATTTTGTTTTAGTTGGGAATTCTTACAAAGATATAAGCGATCTTTGTACCATAAGGAATCATTTTTCCAACTAAATGTATCAGATGTACTAGGATCTTGCTGCAACTTCTGAATGAGTGTCCATACATCTTTGTCCTTCTTCCATTCATCTCTTGCTTCGGTTATCCAATACGGTTGGATAATAGAAATGGCACAAAGCAATGCTTCCACCTCTTCATTCTTTCTTGAGAGTGCATCTGCAACAACATTAAGCTTTCCTTTTTTGTAGATTATTTCAAAGTCATAACCCAACATCTTTGTGACCCATTTTTGCTGCTCTTCTGAAGATAGTCTTTGTTCCAAAAGTGTTTAAGACTATCATGATCAGTTTTTACCTTGAAGTGTCTTCCCATTAGGTAAGTTCGCCATTTCTTTAGTGCATGTAGTATTGCTAACATTTCCTTCTCAAAAATAGGTTTCTGTAAATACTTTCCTTTGATTGGACGACTTTCAAAAGCAATGGGTCTTCCTTCCTGCATTAAAACTGCACCAATTCCATTTCCTGAGGCATCACATTCCACAATAAAGGTTTTTGTGAAGTATGGCGTAGCTAAGACCGGTGCTAGGCACATTTCCTCTTTAAGATGTTCAAAGGCCTTAGTTGCTTCAGGAGTCCATGAAAATGCATCTTTCTTCAATAATGTTGTTAGAGGTGCTGCTATTCTCCCATAATTCTTAAGAAACTTGCGATAATACCACAATAATTAAGAAATACTACGTAACTTCTTTATGGTGGGAATTTCCATTCTTTAATGGCTTCATTTTGTAGGGTCTACTTTAACACCCTCATGAGATACAATATGACCCGGATACCAAATGTTGTGTAACCAGCTTCAAAATAGAAGAAAAGAGATATCAACGCCTTAGAAATAAGCCACTTCGAGGGGGAAACCTCCAATACATTACATAAATGAACAATTCTTGGATGATACAATTTACAAACCTCCTTTCTATATATAGGAGTCCATGTGGCCATAATGTAATCCTAGTGGGCCACAATGTAATCCTAGCCGACCTAACAATAATAATTTAAGGGCACAATAATAACAAAATGGGGGTTACAAGGGTACAATAATAACAATAAGGGGGTTACACTAACAACAATAAGGGACTATACTAGTGATATAGGGACCTAACACCATAACTGCCTCAACCCAATAGCAATAATTTAGGATCTACGTCTATGCATGAGGTCCCCACTTTCCTATGAAAAAGATAGAGACATTTTCTACATTTCCTGAGATTGAAAGCATATCTGCTTAATAGCCCTCTCCCTCTCCGGTCGAGTGACGAATACAATTCTCTCTCCCGAAGCCAAGCAAGCAAGGTGTACGGAAAAGCTGGAGATCACCGCCATTGAAGTCAGCTACACGCACTCCCTATTAGCCGGTTGTACCTATGCAACTCAGTGAAAGCACTCTCACTAACCTACTGAGCAATCTTCCTCCATCTCCTAAACCATCACCTATACCGGCGGCAGGTGGGGATTAGGTTCGCCTAGCTACGAAGGGAAACATTACCAGCAACTCGAGAACAAACAGAGAGAACAAGAGTAGATGGGCATATTCTTAAGGTTGGTGGGATCAATTAGTACCGTAGGGAGCTTGGGAACATTATGTCCTTATCGCTAGCGTCATCCATCTCATTATCTCGGTCAAACTACTATATTCCTCCTATTGCCGAGGTAGGACTCCTCTAGCCCTTAGATAGTCTATGTTTCTAAACCATTCCAAGCATATCTCATATCTCCCATCAATCGTACTTGGTCAATGGCAATAGTACTTTGAAACAATAGGGGCTTATTCCTTCCTATCGGTCGGAATGGAGAACCCAACAATTATCGGATCAGGTGCACCAACGGGGACTATTTATCCATTGTATCCATTTCCATCTCCCTCGAATCCAGTCAAACTACTATCGCACCCAAGCTTTCTCAATCTTCATACCTATATATTTCTCGTATCTTTCTCATGGTCGGTAGGTAGAGCTTATTCGGTAGGCTTAGTGGGCGGTATCATAGTAATCATTTACTAGTGCAGCAGGGGATAAGTCCTTCTCTGAATTATTACTTGCCAATCATTTATTTGAATCCTTACTGAGAGAATAGGGGTATGGGCAGTATGGAGTGTCAATAGAATATCTCATTATCGGAGCAACTATCTCTAGTACGGGTTGGGAGAAAAATCTTCACTATCGAATGCATGGGAGGAATCGACTTATTATCCTAATGCGGTTGGTTCCATCATCCCGTCACCCGCACAGCAGATACGGGAAGTAAATACAATCTAATAAGGGTTGGTCCAGTGATATATTCAGAGGTTCCTAGGGAAGACGATGGGAGGGATGGCATATGGTCTGAGGAGGATCAGCATAACGAAATGACTCGAATGACCGTACCAACGACTGAGCTTGAAGAACCAAGATCCCTAAGCTTCGAAGCCTCTATAAATTTCTATCCTTTTTCTATCTCACCTCGCTCATAAGAGGTAGTCCACCCTTGATTGATAGTTAGAATTCCACTAAATAGGTATATCTGATCATACCAAAGAAAATCAATTGATCAATCAAATAACTGAAACACTAGGATCATTCGGGTTCTCCATGAGTGGTCTTGTCAACCGAAGAAAGTGAGACACCTATGAGCACTAACTCATGCATGTGGAAAACATACCTAATTTTTTTATATATGTTTGACTGGTTGGTTCATCGAGTCTGACCAAGCATTGTCCCTTGGTAGCTCCGAACACTTTGAACTAATGAAAGGAAGTCATGAAGAGCAGGCTCCTTAATACTATCTATAATGCTTCCACTGCGCATATTAGAAGTGAAAATAAGCTAGTTAGGAGGGGTCAACCTTCCGTACGTGCTCCTTTCTGCTGAGCCTATGAAAGGCCAATTGAAGTGCCCTATATAGTGTGAAATCCAGTACCATAGCGCTTAACCTAAAGGAACCCTTATCTTTGATCAACATTTCAGTAAAGAGGTAAGGGTAAGAAGTCGTGTCATGCCCGCCATGCCATTTTCTCTACTCGGGTTCATAATTATACCGTACCTTGTGTGCCTAATCGTTTTCATGAAGTTGTGGTATAAGGCTATAGGTCTAGATCTTCTGGTGGGCAGGTAGGTTAGTAAAAAAGAAGGTAAGGTCTAAGGGGTTTTATCATGCTATGCTATGCCTCCGCTCTAGTTTCTTTCCTAGGTGAATTCATTCATTCAGTGGTATAAGGGGCTAAAGTGATAGGTTTTCCGGTGGATACATACATTGTAGTTCTGGTGACTCGCTGTATGTGATACTGTAAGTAAACTGGCTAAATCACTAACAAGGCCTCTCTCTATCTCCTAGGGAAAAAGTAGTAATCAAGTCAAGTAAGGGTAAGAGGTGGTTTCATTCCATCTTCATGCCATGCCATTCATTCCATCCGTCCAGAGAATAGAAGGGTTCATAGTTCTCCATCCTAAGCACTTCATTAATCCAAGTGGTATAGAGTGAAAAGGTTTAAGTATAGAGGTGAGTGGGTCAAAGGGTTAAGGTCCTAAGTATCTTAGGTCTTTTCCTATTTCAATTCCTAGGGCAGTATGTGCTAATTCCTCATGA